>CM053589.1:207255956-207301163 GCA_028646515.1 Pseudochirops corinnae | reverse complement strand
GCTTTCTTTCTAACAGGAATCTGTCTCCTAACAGAAATCAGTTTTTCTTGGCACAAAAAAGGGCCCTATGTGTCCCTGTGTGAGCTGTGTGCGAGATAAGAGGAAAGTGTCTTTGTCCTTCCCTAAGATCTCTGACTGGAGCAGCAGCATCCTGCCTCCTGGCCATGGGTGCATCTTTGGGGGACGTTGATAAGTCAATCCATTCCATATCAGATTCTGGCATTCAAAAATCACCACCCAATGACTGTGGAAGGGACATCTGAGAGGGCCTCTATATCTACAAGAGCCAAGATATTTACAATAGAAAGTCTTTGAGACATTCTAGTAAGGTTGGAAAAAGGAGTCCTAGCCATACCTTTGCTGACTTTATTCTTGAGCCAGATTGCAAGCCCATTAGTCTACTTCTGATAGATTTAGGGGGTGAACCAATTAAGATAGGAGTCCTTCTTTCTCCTTATCACCCTTATTTTTAGACTTGGGCTGGTGCCAGGGAGGAAGGGGTGAGTGTTGGGTCAGTGTGCTAGCTGGACTCTTCCTTACACTCCACACCCAAGATGTCACCATATGTTTTGGGAGGAGGATCACCTTTTGCACATATTTCCAAGTGGCAGGTACAGTTGGGGCATTAGTTGGTGAGAGGAGAGCAGTATTTCACCAGGCCGGTTTAATCACTGGGGCCCTTTGGACACAGGATTGTCCATTCAAGAGGGATTAAAAGGCTGGGAAATGAATCAGTGTCCCAGAACTCAGGTCAGAACCAAGGAAGGATGCTCCAAGGAGCAGGACTCTGCACCCTCACTTCCTCACCTGTGGAATGGGAGCCATTGTGATGTAGTAATTTGCATGTCTTGGCCACATGATAAGCAGGATGGGGCAAGCAGAAGGAACACAGAAACAGAGGCCAGGAATTTGGGTTCAAGACTGTGATCTGCAATCACCTTTCTGTATGACTTTGGGCAAGTCCTTTAACTTCCTGGGCATCTGGAGAGCAAGAGAGAGTTTTTAAGGACTCCTTCTACTCCAAAATCTTATGCTAAAGGTATTCAAATGGCTTTCCAAATATGCCGTGACTTTGCAGCTCCAGCTATCCTGGGGAGGAGGTCAAGGAGGAACCTAGAGTCAGTGTCTCCGCCAGAGTTGGGATCAGGGGCTGTTCTTGCCAGTTTGGATGTAAACTCAGGGAGGGATGTTGATAAAACCCTCTATCATTCCCACCTTTATTGCCAAAGCAAGAAGAGCCATGCCTTTAAGATGGCCGCGGCTCAGAGGAATGTGTATGGGTTCTGTGTGTCCGCTGGGGGGCGGGGGGGGGATGCTGGTCCGTGACTGGCGAGGTCATCCCTGGGCCTGGGAGGCAGCTCAGGCTTCCCTTGCAGGTGAGTGGAGCTTTCCCCTGACAGAGCAAACACTTCTAAGTAGGAGACATTTGTTTCCTTCACCTTGGTGCCCAACACCTGCAGGGTGCCTTTTGTTCCTAAACCTTTGCCCTCTTTATCCCCCAGGTTTGTGCTCCCTCAGGTGATCCAGGTTCCCAAAGGATTCCATTCTCTTTCTTGCTCCAGAGACAGCCCTCTCTCTCAGCAAAACTCCCATTCCTTCAGTATCTGATGTCAGGTAGTTGTTGTGAGGAGAGCCATATGAAAAAACAAATTTCCACTCATGTGAATGACTAATAATTACTAAGCCTGCATGGAGTGCAGGGATGTTATTAACTCATCAGGATCTGGAACTGGCAGAATTTCAGGCCGCGTGTCAAGCTGAAAATTGCCCAGCAGTATGGGGGAGATCCTCTTGGAATTGGATGACCTGTGAGGGCCCTTGAAACTCGGAGATTCTGTGCTCCTCAGCACCCCTTAAATCATGGTGTGTCCTCATTTGAAGCACACGGCTGCTCTGCCCTTGCCATGGAAGGATAACTGCTCAGCCTTCAGGGCCAGTTCCCTCATGGATTGCTGTATTGATAGCCTAGAATTCGCCCACCCCAGAGAAGGCAGCTTACTCTTACCAGAAAGTTAACATCAATGACTTTTGTAGCATCCTCTGTCCTCCCTATAGAGTCAGTTATGACCTGAAGCCAGAGAAAGGGGAGGGATCTGGGAATTGCTCATGGCCAGTTTGTACTTCTTGCTTACTGAGGTCACTGTGACCTGTCTTCTCCAGCCCCAGCTGGACTGTAGTTTATCCAGGTGATGCCTGCGGGACAGATTGAGAATCAACTTGGAAGCATTCAGTGAAACATGGGCACCCTTTGCCCTTGGTTTGAGCAGGTTGCTTTCTATTAAGAAGTCAGTTGTTTAGGGAACAAGATTTGGGATAATGGAATAAAAGGCTATAGAGTGGTAAGGGTGGGAGAGAGAAAGACACACACACAGACAGAGGGAGGGTGGAGACAGACAGACAGAGACAGAGAGAGAGGAGACAGAGAGAGGAGAGAGAGAGAGAGAGAGAGAGAGAGAGAGAGAGAGAGAGAGAGAGAGAGGTGGGGAGAGACAGAGAGGGACTGAGAGACAGAGAGGGAGAGAGCGACAGAGAGAGGCAGAGACAGACAGAGACAGAGAGAGAGAGGAGGGATGAGGGATCCTGTTCTGGTGCTGTGTGCTTGGTGCATGTCCTACTCTAGATGCTTGGTGGGCACCATAAGCTCCTTGGGAATGTCGGAGAAGTAGCCTCTGCTAGCTTGGAGGTGTCTTGGAGCAGGCATGCCCTTTGGCCCGGGGAAGGAAGCTGACACATGGCTCTAAAATTCCCTTCAGTGTATTTGTGCTCCATATCCATTCATCTCTCTCCTCTTTAGAGATTCTCCATCATGATTTTAGATTTTCCTATTTTGGTTATACTATGTAGAACGCTTTATTCTCTTCCATGGAAACTCAAATTTCTGGCTGAAATTAATTCCTAATATTTTCCTCTATTGATATTATTTCCTTTCTGAGTCCTTCTGAGGTTCCTTATTGTTCCAAGATTTTGAAGGGGCGGGCTTTCTTTGGATCTCATCTTTTATCGGGCCTTATTGCTTCACTTTTCTTCACATTCTACCAATTTTACTTGGGTTTTTCTTGGTGGTTTAATGAACATTTTCCTTCTGTTTTTAGAATTTTCTCTTTTGGTTTATCGGTTTGTGTGCTGGGCTTTTACTGAATCCATGTCAGTGACTTCAAGACTATCCTCTGTTATCCCCATATGCTCAGCTATGGCCTGTAGCCACAGGAGGAGGACTGAGATGGGGATTGTCTATGGGACATTACTATTTTTTGTTTTGCTCACAAAGGCAGGCGGCTGTACTGAGCTTTTGCTGATCTCTCTCTCTGTCTCCCTCTCTCTCTCTCTGTCTCTGTCTCTCTGTCTCCTCTCTCTCTGTCTGTCTGTCTCTGTCTCTCTGTTTCTCTGTCTCTCTATATTTGTCTGTCTGTCTCTGTCTGTCTCTCTCTCTGTCTCCTCTCTGTCTGTCTCTCTGTCTCTCTATATCTGTCTGTCTGTCTCTGTCTGTCTCTCTGCCTCTCTCTGTCTCTTCTCTCTCTGTCTGTCTCTCTCTGCCTCTCTATATCTGTCTCTGTCTCCTCTCTGTCTCTCTGTCTCTCTATATCTGTCTGTCTCTCTTTCTCTGTCTCCTCTCTGTCTGTCTCTGTCTCTCTATATCTGTCTGTCTCTGTCTCTCTCTTTCTCTGTCTGTCTCTCTGTCTCTGTTTCTGTCTCTCCACAATAGCTTTGGCATTTCTATATTTTTCCTATATTCCAGGCCACTCACTTTTGGGCACCTTTATGTTATGTGCTGCAGATCACCCAAGGCTGGGCTTCAGGGCTGCTCTGCCTCCCTAACTTGGAGAGTAAAGGGTGTTTTGGCCTGGGTCCCTGCCTTAAGTAACCTTAAAGGTACTTCACTTTTCTCAGCTGAATTTCCAGTCACATCTCCGTCAGTCCTCATGCAGTAACCTGCACAGGCTCATTTTGGGAGGGCTTTGATTTCTCCCTCTGCTCTCCTTTATCATGGCTAAATGGAAATTGGCGTCTGCTACTTTTTGCCAGGTAGAGTTGGGCTGGTGGTGTTTGGGAAGAACCATTGCACCTCTGGGATTCCCCATACTGGGGCCAAGTCTGATCACAAGGCTGACCCCATTCCCCTCTCCTGGGCTTCATATGACCGTGAACTTGAGCTCTCCTGGACTTGGGGAGACTGGTGAGCCACTCCCATCCTCCTCCCCCAGTGACTGCATAGTGTTTCACTATTCACGTAGAACATTTGTACAACAAAGTGTAAAATATATCAAGAACCGACAGAATAAGAAAAATCAAAGGAGTCAAAATAACTGATAAAATCTATTACAAAAAACAATAAGAGATCTTGGGCTGGAAGGGACCTTCTTTTAAAACTTTTTTGCATTCTGAATTTAATGCACCGCAAAAGAATAAAACAGGAAGCCCATTTCCCTTTACAAAGTAGAACAGAGAATAAGGATTACGTGAGACTGAAAGTCTCTGTTGCGTAAAGCTGGCTCTAAAAAGTGTGTGTAAATTCACCACGCGGATCCCGAAGCGTCTTGCTGCACGTCTGCATCGCCTTCCGCATTTGCTTTGGTTCTTTCAGTGAATTCAAGAAATGCTCCAAAGACTCTTTTTTCTTTTGTGTGACGACATTCCCCCCTTCACCCCCCCCCCCAAGGCAATCCTTATGGCAAATAAGCACAAACCATCTGAACCCACAATTTTGCGGGATCACAACGCGTGACTCTGCGGCCCAGCCCGTCCGTTACAAGGCGGCAGCGCTCTAGGGTAGTCACGCCTTCGGCCGTTGGTTTGTGAGTCTCACCGTGACTGGAACCGACTGT
Organism: Pseudochirops corinnae; assembly: GCA_028646515.1. Taxonomy (NCBI): domain Eukaryota; kingdom Metazoa; phylum Chordata; class Mammalia; order Diprotodontia; family Pseudocheiridae; genus Pseudochirops; species Pseudochirops corinnae. The sequence goes on along the minus strand of CM053589.1, from coordinate 207,296,340 downwards.
CGGGACTCGAGACTGAGGTCTAATCACTCTGCACTGAGCAAACTCCTTCGCTTGGAGGCTGGAGAGCCGAGTCGCCCTGACGCAGTCAGATGTAATAGGAGACCGTAACGTCATGAGGACGGGGTGGGAACAAACGTCACGTCTCACACACTACGGATCAGGGAATAGAGTCACGGGCGGCAGACGTGCTGGACTCTGGGGTCAGAGTGCGTGTCGCTGAGAGCAGTCACACAGGGAGGCTGCTGACGATCTAGCTGCTAATACTGCTTGTGTACTTGGGTCTTGGGAACACCCAGACACATGGATGCACCTGAGCTCTGGAGCCAGACGGGACCTCCACGGCCCTTTGGTCCACCCCCTCATTTCATGGATGAGGGAGTGGCCCCTAGCTCAAAAATTCATTCATTCCTCTGAGGACAACCCAGTTTAGAGACAGTTGAGAGCCTCGGGACAAGACAATGAGCCATTGCTGTGTGCAGAACATTGTTGGAGGGAAAACACAGAGCCAAGACAAAGCAGTCGCTACCTCCATGGGGATCACTGAGAGGCACGAGATTCTAGCATGAATGCAGCCACTGTAAGCTCTGACTATCTTTATCTCGATCCCCAAACACCCCGAGGGCCCCCAAATGTGGCTGTGTCTGGCTTCTAGGGCCACCACTGAAGGACCGAAGTGTTTCAGCTCCAGTGTGTTCTCCTCTCTATTAACCACCCTGTTTGATTTAATCAACTAACATCAATTAGCTTATCATTTGATAGAAGTTGCTGGGAAAACTGGAAAATAGTACGGCAGAAATAAGGCACAGATCAACGTCTCGCACCCCATACCAACGTGAGATTTTAATGGGCCCATGATTTAGACATAAAGGGTGATACCATAAGCAAATTAGGAGAGCAAGGAATAGTTTCCCTGTCAGATCTATGGAGAAGGAAAGAATTTATGACCAAAGGAGAGATAGAGAGCATTATGGAATGCGAAATGGATAATTTTGATTACAACAAATTAAAAAGTTTTTTTTTTTTTAAAACACAGCCAATACAACCAAGATTAGATCGAAAGCAGAAAGTTGGGAAGCAATTTTATAGCCAGTGTTCCTGATAAAAGCCTCATTTCTAAAACATGTAGAGAACTGAGTCAAATTTATAAGAATGTAAGTAATTTCCCAATTGATAAATGGTCAAAAGACATGAACAGGTAGTTTTCAGAAGAAGAAATTAAGTATATATAGTTATATGAAAAAATGCTGTCAATCACTATTGATTAGAAAAACACAAATTAAAACAACTCTGAGGTACCATCTTGAACTTACTAGGATTGGCTAATATAACAGAAAAGGAAAATGATAAATGTTGGAGAAGATGTGGGAAAATTGGAAGACCAATGCATTGTTGGTGGAGTTGTGGACTGACCCAATCATTCTGGAGAGCAATTTGAAACTATGCCCACAGGGCTATAAAACTGTGCCCACCTTTTGATCCAGCAATACCACTACTAAGTTTGTATCCTGAAGAGAGCATAAAAAAGGGAAAATGGTCCCATGTACAAAACTATGTAAAGAAGCTCTTTTTTTGTGTTGGCCAAGAATTGGAAATTGAGGGGATGCCCATTAATTGGGGAATGGCTGAACAAGTTGTGGTATATGAATGTAATGGAATACTATTGTGCTATATGGAATGATGAGCAGGTGGACTTCAGAAAAACCTGGAAAGACTTATATGAACTGATGCTGAGTGAAGTGAGTAGAACCAAGAGAACATTGTATGCAGTAACACAGCATTGTGCAATGACCAACTTTGATAGACTTAGCTCTTTTCAACAATGCAAGGATCTAAGACAATCCAAAAGACTCATGATGGAAATGCCATCCACACCCAGAGAAAGAACTTTGGAGTCTGAATGCAGACTGAAGCACACTATTTTCTCTTTTTTTGTTTTTTGTTTTTTTGTGTTTTGCTTTCTCTTTCTTGTGTTTTTTCCCTTTTGTTCTGATTCTTCTTTCACAACATGAAATAATGTGGAAATATGTTTAATCTGATATAATCTCTATCAGATTACTGTCTTGGGTGGGGGGGCAGGAGAAAAATGTGGAACTCTAAATCTTACAAAAATGAATTTTGAAAACTATCTTTACATGTAATTGGAAAAAAAAATACTATTAAGTGCAAACAAATAATGTAATGTGTGTGATACAAAAGACATTGCTCGACAGTTCATCTGGAGAAAAAAAATGCATTTGGATCACAGACATCGAACTGGAAGGACCCTCAGAGGCTACGGAGCCCATCCCCTCCATCTTTCAGATGAGGATATGGAGGACTGCAGAGTTTGAGTGATTCACTGACCTACGTAATAGTTCTCAGAGGGGGATCTGAACCCAGATCCTTTGACTCCAGAGAGAATGCTTTTTTTCCCATTATATTGTAACTCCTCCCTTAATGAATTGCAGCCTGGTTATGAGTTAACAATGTTGATATAACATCCCCAAAGGTCCGTGGAAGCTCATGCTGCTGCATTAAGACAAGAGTAGGGTTCCTCCCAGAGGCAGCTAAGGGGTGCCATAGGGCATAGACTCATCTTCCTGAGGTGTAGTCTGTCCTCAGCTACTTATTGTGTGACCCTGTTTCACCCAGTTTTCTCATCTGTCAAATGAGAAGGAAATGGTAAACCATTCTAGTTTCTCTGCCAAGGAAACCCCAAATGGGGTCACGGAGTCAGACATGACTGAGAAACAACTGAACAACAACAAGGACTCCTCTCCCCCTTGTAGATCTAGAGATATGGTGGTCCTGCTACCCTTCGTTGTGTTTAGATTGTGTCTTAAGCATTGTCCTCCATTTTGGGAGCCATAGTTCAGGAAACACACAGAAAAGCTCTCAACAGTTAGGAGAGTTGAGAAGAGTGACCAGCATGGGGAAGGGGCTTGGGTGTCCGGGGCTCTACTGCTGCCACAAGCTCAGGGACATATGTTTGACTAGCCCTACAACCCTCACTTACCCTTCAGGTCTTCAGTGATCACCGGCTTCCAACAGGAAGAATGAGTCAGACAGAAGGCGAGATTCAAGGGGTGGTTTATTCTTGTAAGGTCACATCTCAACAGGAGGGACGCTTCCGCATTCAGGTCTTTTATCACCATCCCTCATCCAATCACAGGCTCGGATTACATTTATTACCTTATATGGCACAGCAAGCTAGCTAAGCCACACTCAAACTACGTAACCCTTTTACCCCCGCCCCCAACACTTGGGGTCCTCAGCCTGGAGAGGAGAAGCCAGAGGGAGGACAGCAGAGTGGGCTTCTACTGGCAGGCAGATGAAGCTGGTCTTGCTTGGCTCCAAAGGCAGATCTGAGAGGGACGGGGAAAGTGCTTTAGAGATATAGGTCAGCTTGATGTAGGGAAAATATATTTAACCATACAAGCTGTCAAAAAGTGGCTGGGCCACCCCAGGAAGTGGGGGCTTCCCTGCAGGAGAGGCAGACCAAAGACTGACTCCCCAGCAGGAATATGGCAGAAAGGATTCTTGTCTGGATTTAAGCCTCAGTAGAGGGTCTCTGACATTCCTTATCACCCATGATCCTCTGCTTTGTTGGTCACTTAGACATCAGTATGAATGAGGAATCAGAGTGCAGGTCAACTTGGGACAGAAGATAGATTAAGTCCACCGGGTAACCAGAGACAATTAAGAGGGCTTCTCTTGGCTTTGGGAGAGGGGAAAGCTAGAGAAAGGAGTGTTTGAGGACAACATGGCCCTTTGTCCACTTCAGGGAAGCTCCAGATGGGAACAATCTTTCCTTAACCTGGAAAACCTTAGGACCATACAGAAGACATCTTCACAACTGGGGTGCTTTGGTCCCATTTTCTACAAGATTTTAAGTCTATAGCCTCAGTTACTGATAACCACCTCCCTTCTCACAAGGTTTGGGGAAGACAGGACACAAGCCATCTGGGAGCTCTTCCTCTGTATGGCACACAGGTGGAAGGACTCTGTAGGATGTCATACTGAAATCTCTGTGCACCAGACCCAGAGTCCCATTCTTATTCTGAGCCAAGTAAGTGAAGGCCACCATGAGCCAAGAATGTCTTTTGTTTGGTCAGATATGGGAGGCTCAAGGAAGCATGGGAGCCCTGGAAAGGCCTGTCCATTATTTTTGTCTTTCCCTCGGTCCTTGGTCCCCAGGCATGTGCCCAATGCTGGCTCCATACAGGTGCTCCCCTGGCTTTTGGGAGAGCAAAGGAGGGATTCTCCCTCTGGCAGCGACAGAGGGCAGTGTTAAGACAGGAATCCAAGCCCACAGCCACCCTCCCCTGGCTTTGAATGAATTATCAAAAGTGTATTTGTCAGATATTTAATAAAAGAACCAACAGTGGTTTCAATTTGTTAACGACTTGGTGATCAAAGCGGGATTGCCACGGGAGACACACTCCCCAGGGAAAGGAAGAGGCTGCTCCAGAGGTGGCCGAGATGCTAATAGCCTGTCCACTGAGAGCTGGACAGACCTAAAGAAAGGGCCCTTCCCAGGAGGTGGAGGAGTCTTTCTACTCTTAATTAGAGTTCTTTAGACAAATGCTCTTTCCTTTAAGGTCCACAGTGAGTCTAATGGAACGGCTTCCCACTGCCTTTGTTGGCCAGGAAGGTGGAGCTGTGTGTCCTGATGGGGACTTTCCCCAGGCAGAAACCCCAGCCTGTGTGGGGTCAAGGCATCAGGGCACAGTAGAAAAGGTGTTTCATTTGGAATCACACCTACTTGGGGTCACAGAGTGTGCTAGGAAGGAGCCCAGAGGCCACCACATCCATCTTAACCATTTAATGATGCAGTGACTGGCCAAAGGTCACACAGGAAGTAAGCCTCAAAGGTGGAGTTCGCACCCACATCTCCGGACACCCAAATCCAAGCACTTTCTCTTGCTTGGTGCTGCCCCATGGGACTTGAGCTTGAGTGCCAGCTCTGGGGCTTGTCTAGGTGGCTCCTGAGGCCCCTTTCAGCACTGTGCCTGCGATGCTCTGATCCTGTGAAAGGCTGAGGATATGATTGTGTTTTCAAGCTGCTCCTCTCAACAGAGTGATGAACAATGTTGACCCATGTTCTGCCGCAGTGAGGATCACAGTGAATGACGGAAGGGGAGTCACCACGCTTGCGTGGGAATGCCACTGAAATACCTTCTATTTCCTTTTCTTTACTGTCACTGTAAATGTTTTCCTAATGCTGCTCTTGCCCCTGCAGCTGATATCATTGTAGACACAATTATTTAGAGCCAGATGTTCCCACTTTTGTCAAACTGGATGGGGCTAACATGAGCCCAAGTTACTAAATGCCCGTAGAGGCAGCAATGATTTAAACCCAATCGTTAGCTAGTCCTCAGTGATGATGGCTCAACAGGATGGGTGGCAGTACGGTCACTGTGGATGGATTTCATCGTACAGCAGAGGAAGAGCAAGGGGCAGTGAGGCAGCATCCATGAAGTCCCTACTATATGCCTGGGCCTTTCCCAGATATTATCTCATCTCAGCTTTTCCCAGTGTCATCACACCATAGAAATAGAGTTCCCAGGGACCTTGGAGGTCACTGTGCTCAACAGCTGAAGAAACTGAGCCCCAGAGAAGATAAGATCATTGGATCAGAGGAGCCTTTACTAGAGCTCCATTAAGCTCTGCTGGATGATACAGTCAGACCCCCTAAGACCCCCACAGATTAAATCTATGGGATGAAACTAATGATGAGAAATTCAATTCACTTTGATTGGATTAATTGAATAAAATAATCCATGTTCATGGTGTTGCATTCAGCCCATTGTCCTAACCTGCTGAACTCCTTTAGTGATGGTTTGTCTGGCCATGGCAGCCCACGGTGTGAAACTTTATAGGGATGGATGTCAAGTCAACACTGGAGTTTAGCTCAATTCAGCAAACACTGTAAGAACACTTACTACGGGCAAAGTACAGTCTGCTGTTGGTGCTGTGTATGCAAAGAACCTGCCTGGAGGGTCTTCCGTCCTCCTGGAGGGATGGCACTGTGCGCCCAGAGATGGGAATGCAAAGTAATTAGAGGAGGGGGAAAGCACTAAGCCCCAACAGCAACAGGGAGGGCTTCATGGAGGAGCCGATCCCTCAGCAGAGGGGGCCCTGAGCATCATCTTCAACAGAAGATAAAGACTCAGAATTGGGGTGGACTTGAGAGGGCATGCCCCCTGGGTCCAGGAAGAGGCAAGGAGTCAGAGGATATAAGGCCTAGTGTGGGAAATCATGAGTATCCACTTTGGCTGCAACACAGAGGAACATGACACCAAAATCGTGAGATCATGGGGTCCAGAAGCTCCGGCCTGAGCAGTTTACTAGAGGCAGGAGGGAGCCACTGGAGACTTCATGGGCAGATTGCACCTTAGCAAGCTTGTTCTGGCATCTGTGTGCAGGCTGGTTGGAAAGATGCGAGACAGGAAGCAGGTGACCCTGAGGATGATGGTCTAACTGTCTAGGCTAGAGATAATGAGGGTCCAAGTTAGGAAGTAGCCTGTGAATGGGAGGAAGGGGGTGGAGGTGAGACCTGTTCTGAAGGTAAAACGGGCAAGCCTTGGCCACTGATTGATTATGGAGGGCAAGGGAGAGGAAGAGCCCAGGAGATTTCGAAGCTGTGAATCCTGGCGAAAAGGAGGATACTGGGGCAGTGAAGCGACCCAGAGGGGATGGATTCTCCTCTGGAGAGGGGGAGCTGCAGATGAGTGGGGATCACCCAGGTGGATGTGCCCGGCAGGCATGAGAGGATTTGTTTCACCAGGGCAAGATAGAGAGTAAAGAGCATTTCTTATGAAAACAATTGGAGGATTTTAGCAGACCGAAAGATCAGTCAGCCAATGGTGGGGTGTGGAAACCTGAAAGTCTGTCAAGTCATGTTAATAAGCATTTGCTAAATTCCTACTACATTCCAGGTGCCATTGGTAGGTATTAGGGACTGCCTGTCCTCTGCCCTGGTCAGAACACACCCGAAGACTTCTCCAGGGATTAGCCGTCTGGTTTGAGGAGGGCATTATTAAGCTGGAGAGGTTTAAAGAGGTGACCATGATGGAGAAGATGGCCTATAAGGAGCTGGGCATGTAGTCGGAAAGGAAATACTTACAAGGATGTACTTGAAGGGTTGTCCTGTGGAGGCGGAGATGGGTACTCTGCTTGGCTCAGATCAGACTTTAGCACCTCTAGAGGTGGGCGGCACCAGCAGAGGCAGGCCGCTGCTTCATGTCGGGGCTTCTTCCACAGGAGAGATGCCACAGGAGGCTGCTGAGGCTACTGTGGTCCAGAGGGTTCTGTGTCCCCAGGGGAGTGCAAGCACAGGATGGCTGGCCCTTTGTCAGGCATCCCCCTTCTGCTTCAGGCTGGACTTGGTGACAGACTCAGAAGTCCCCTCAACTACTCTGTGACTTTGTGAGCGTTCCTGTATCCTTGGTGGATTGTGGTGGGACTTTTCTGAGACCACAGATTTCACTGATTCTGGCTTAGTGGCCAGAGGGATCCCATCGTCTGCTTACTCCATGATCACAGACATTCTGTGGGGTTTCCTATCTGATTGAAATAGTCCTACAAAGGCAAAGGGTAGAGGTGAAGTCTGTGGACTTGCTCTTATGTGGTCAAGACCTCTCTGCATCATCTCAGAATCTAAACCGCCTCTGTCTTGAGACAAAGAGAAGCCATAGTGGTGTGTGGCCCAGGTTCTCTCCCCAGACTCCCCAGGCTGCCTCCTCAACAGCTCTGGGAGCCTCCTGCCAGACTACCATCAGGCTTCACTCAGTGTTAGTTACTTACTAGTCTCTCATGTGTGGCTAGTATGTATCTCTCTGTCTCTGTCTGTCTCTGACTCTCTGTCTCTCCTCTCTCTTCTCCTCTTTCTCTGTGTCTGTCTCTGTTTCTCCTCTCTCTCCATCTCCTCTCTCTGTCTCTCTCTCTCGGTCTCTCCCTTCTCTCTGTCTCTCTCTGATTGTCTCTGTCTCTCTCTCCTCTCTGTCTCTCTCTTCTCTGTCTCTGTATCTGTCTCTCTCTCTCTCTCTCTCTCAATGGCCAGAGCTGATTTCTCTTCCAACAGGCTGCATAAACAAAGAAACAAAAACAAACAAATTGCTAAAGAAATAGGGACTTGGTCACACCAGTGTCTCAGTAATAGGATCTATGACAAGTGTTATCATTTTACAGAAGAGGAACCTGAGGCCTGATCCAGCTCCACAGATGCGCAGAGGTTTGACATCTCAGACAGTCTCTTCATTGCTCCTCATCCCCATCAGCTGCTAAGGTAAGTACCAGGATGGAGGGCTTTGGTTGTCCCACTGGACTGAGGGAGGTAGTCTGGGCTCTCATGGGACTCAGGCCTCACAGGCACCACTTACGTTATAGATGAAGACTTTTGCTGGCCCAAAGCTGGGGCAGGGACATGCTTCAGCTGCCAAGGAGACTGTCTTCAGTTTAAATCTGACCATGTCACTCCTCTGCTCACCAAACTTCAGTGGTTCCCTATTGCCTCCAGGCTCAAATAGAAGTGCTTTCCACCTCACCAGCCTTTGGACTCATTACTTCCACCCACAACCATTGTGGAACACTAAGCCAGCTGTAATGGTAATAGAATTTGAACCCCACAATGGGATGGGCTTGTTGACGTGAGGACCGGGGGCTGAACCTGGAGGAGCTGGTGCCGTGAATAGGGAGAGGCCCAAGCTGAGAGAGGCCAGAACTTCTGGGAGCCAGCATCTGGAGGCTGAACTGAGAATTGAGAACTCCTGAGAAATGAGAAGAGAGGAGAACTTGGAGGAAGCATGACTGTGGTGCCGGTACTTTGTCTGTCTGTTTTGATGTTATTTTGTCAGATTCATCTGCTGATGGAGGACGTTGCTGTTGTTGCAGAAGTGCTGGGACCTTGCTGTTGGTTCAGAATCCCTGAAAGAGGATGTTCTTGTCTGTTTACAGAAATCCTGGAGGAGGGTCTTGCTGATGTTTTCAGGGGTCCTGGGACTCTCCTGATGATTTGTGCTGATTCCTCAGACCCTGCTGTTGGGTCTCAGTTGATTTCACAGGAATTGATGAGGACTCGGGCAATGTGTATGTTTGTTTTTGTGTCTTTGTTAAGCTGTGTCTTCCCAGGAACAGGAACTGCTGAGAACTTGCCTCAGGTCAAGATGAAGAAAAGCCCTCTCCTTGGGTACTGAATGCTGTGATGATATTGTAACCTAGTTGTGACCTAGGGGCGGACGGCCTTTGTGCTTTCCACTGTCTCTTTCGAGGGTGCTCGGGCGGTGACGGGCGGCGCTGTAATTCAGCTGTGACCCAGCGGTGGAAAACTTTTGACTTTTGTATTTTGTGACTGAATTGAGGACTTACTAAATGATTGAGTTACCCTGTATTTTGATTTTCTCTTTTCTGTGAATGTTTTGCCATAATTTGTTACTGAATAAATGGAGAGTTACTATGCTCATAATCTAAACCTTGAAAGTTGCTTGTGCTTGGCGTTACACCAGCCCTCCTTCTGTCATCTGTACCATGTTTTGGCACCAGCTTTTTCCCCTGCCTGGAATCCAGGTTCAGGGTTCAGTACAAATGCCAGCCATTTCCAGTTAGGCAATGATGCTATTTCCTTCCTTCCTTCCTTCCTTCCAAAGCCTCTGGGAACATGCCTCGTCTGAGTTAGTCTTTGTTCTCAATATCTCCCATTTCCAGTACGAAGGATATCTGTCTCTTTAGCTTCACCTTCTCAGGCAAGTAATAAGACATTCCTTAAACCAACTTTTCTTGAGGCTTGAGTCCTCTTGGGTCTCCCCAGGCCTGGCACATCATGCTTTTTGCTTCACATTAGTCATTTCTGTGTTGGAAATCTCCAGTGGACCAAGGGCTGGGCATTGCTGACTCGGAGAAGATAGTTTAAGGAGTGCACTGCAGTGGCCTGAATGCACCCCCAAAGTCTCTCCTTCCGTCTATTAATGTAGATCTGTCCCACGTTCTGTCTGAAGAGGGAAGAGCCTCAGCTTCTATAGCTCTGTCTGCACCACCTCCTGAAGGCCCTGGCAGCCCAGGGAAGTGCTCTCTCCTCTTTCCCCCTATTGCCTCACACCAACTCGGTCTTTAGGACTCCTGCTCCCCTTTCTCCTTTTCTCGGCTGTAACCTGACTGTCCATCATTCAATCAACCAACAAGTATTTATTAAGCACCTATTGTTTGCCAGGCACCTTGCTAGGATTGTCTGGGCCAGAAATCCAGCTCAGGCATTCCTACCAGCAGACAGTATTATCCCTGCGCTTAAAATAAGGTCAAGAGGTCTAATGGAGCATTTGCTGAGCCTCTTATCGATTGAGGAATGCTAATTTTGAGAAGAATGGTTTGTGTCCTCTGCGTATTAACAGCAGAGCCCCAGCTTTTCAATTATGTGCTTTGGGCACTCTGTGTTCAAGGAGAAATACATATTCACTAATGCCCCCTCAGGCTCAGGACTTGATTCAGGCTAAGCTTTCTAAACTCTTCCGCAAGCAGCACAGAAGTACCTAGTGAAGGGCAAAGAGGGCATTGCTACAGGGCACCAGCGCAGGGATGAGGGAGGTGTTCCTCCCGGGGTGTGAGTACTTCTCGCTGAGCCGCCAGACCACCATCTCTGGGCTCACTGTCTCCAGCCCCCAGGCCATTTACCCCAGGCCTCTTCTCTGGACTTAAAACGGGGGGACGGGGCGGTAGTAAAGGGGAAGGTGGGACCCGCAGAAACTCAGCTATCCTGGGGCGCGTCTGGTCCCATGGGGCCGGCCCACCTCCTGCCAGCAAAGGGGATTGGTCCTAGTGTGTACGAGCCCTGGAGCAGCTGCGGCTGGGCGTGGTGGTAGCGGGCGCTGGAGCAGAATCACTTCAGAACCAAGGAGGCAGGAGGAGATGCAGAGCTCCGAACCAAGGACTCGGTGTCCCTGTTCTGGCTTCCCGGGTCCAGGCGCCTGAGCAGAATGCGCAGCGCAGACACCGTCCTTCAGGCCGCCGTCGCCTCTCTGAGGTCGCCCCCCTCCTCGGGCAGCCGTGGGTGATTTACAGACCGCCGGGAAGCCCTTGAAGGAGCCGTAGCCGGCGGGATTTATGCTTCACTCGCTGCCACAGACCTAGTGTCTCCAAATGAAACTGAACAAAACGCGTATTTGGATTGAGAGACGGAGAAATGGGAGCGCTCTGGGCGCTCGGGAGACTCCTTTCACCTTCCGGACTCGGTGGTCCCTGGACGTATTTACAAAAGCCTTTCCTCTCCTTAGGAAATTATCTGAGGACAGGGGCCGTTTCTGCTTCCTCTTTGTGCTTGAGGCGGTGCCCAGCCCATAGTAGGCCCTTAATAAATGCTGGTTGCTTGATTCATAATGATTAATTAAGAATCTGCCAGAGGCCGAGGCGTCCTTTCGGTCCTAGTGTCGGCCACAGCCCCGAAGAAAGGTGTGTCCACTGGCCAGGCCTGAGCTCTCCTCCCCTCCTCACTGAGATCCAGGCCACCAGCAACCCACTGCTGCCCAGCTGAGCTTCAAGCAGGAGATGGCAGTTCAGATAATCACAGAATACCTGGCCAGCCTCCTGGTTTTATGGATAAGGAAACAGCCCTGGAGCAAGGAAATGAATAGTCCAAGACCATGTGGCTCCTATTGGCAGTCTGGTTTTGAACTCATGATCTGAGTTGTAGAAGAAAAAGAAGTCCTGAAGACCAGAGCTGGAGTACAGCTCTGGAGCCAGCAGATTCCCAAAGGGAATCACTTCTTACAGAGGGCTATTCACTGAATCGGTGCTCCCTGGCTCTGAGTGATAACCTGCAAAGGCCTTGAGGCCAGGATCTCCCACTGCATCCTGGAACATCTCTGGCCACTGGACCCAGAGGCCTCAGGAGCCATCAGATTCCTAGTGGGCCGAGCACCCAACCCCATTATTTTAGAGATGAATAAGCCAAGGCTGGGCAACCAGGCCAGAGAAAAGTAGCTGGTGAGTGTCTGAGGTGGGAGCCCATGTTGGGCTCCACATCCTCTCCATTCTGTCAACTGCTGACAGCCTGGAACCTGGAGCCAGGGCCTCTAGCTCCAAACCAGCTCTGTCCATACATCGTGGTGCTGGAACCCCTGAGGTCCTTCCCAGCTCTCCAATCCTCTGGTTCTGTGATGTCATAGAAAGAACAGGAGATGCATTTCGGAGAGAACTGTGTTTGAGTTGTGTGGGGTACAAACTCAGTTTCCTCCCTTAGAAAATGTTTCCAATGACCCTGTATGCCTGGCATCCCCAGCTGGTTTGTCACTTGGGAGCTCTGTACATGGCACATGTCAAGGACTTGGGATGGTTTGGGTGCAAGAAGTTCCTCCACCAACACAGATTGCAACTCCTTGGTAAATTACAGTCTTGGAGAGTGGCTCCCCAGGGACAGACTCAGCTCCTTGGTAACTGAGGCCATTCCCTTTCTGTCTTTGTGTCCAGCAATGAGCACAGTGTCCACATGTCACTCCCAGGGTCCTTCCTTTCTGGCCTGTATATCACCCACCTTCTCCATTTTATAGCTGTATTCAGTGGACCCCCCAAGGATTTTAATAAATTCTCCAGGGGACAAGGAAGTGCTGGGTGTGGACCAGACCAAGGACAGGGGGCCATCTAGATGGTGGAAGAACTCTGGGACTGTTCTTCCCCCCCCCCCCCCCCCGCATCGTATGTCCAGCTTCCCTGATGCTGGGAAAGGAACTGGAGAGAGCCTGGGCTTGTGGGGAGCAACCAGGGCTGAAAACCAGGAGTAGGACATCCATTCTGATTCTGGCTTTGCAGCTTACTAGATGTGTGTCCTTGGAGAGCTCCTTTCCTAGGGGGTCTCAGTTTCCTCACCTGTGAAATGAGGGGACCGGATGATCATAGTACCATAGATTTCTAAAACCACCTAGTTATTATAGATGAAACTTCTGCTTGGCTAGGTTAGGTGGACTTACTGTTCTCATCGCTGATGTCAAAGGGGGATGGAGCCCGTGCCTCCCAGCCTTCTACCTCCTGCGTGTTACTGCCTCTCAGACGACTTGTAAGGTCCCTCCAGTCCTGATAGCTTCAGATTATACCCCATTCTCTTCAGTTTTAGTCTAGGGCAGTGGTTCTTTAATACTCATATATGGGCATATCTGCATGTGGGTGGACCCGCCTGGAGACAGATGAGAGGAGCAGTGTCTCGATTCCTAAGACCATGGGAAATATGTGTTTTCTGATGGTCTTAGGTGACCCCTGTGAAAGGGTCGTTCAACCCCCAAAGGAGTCACGACCCACAGGTTGAGAACCACTGATCTGGGGCTTTGGGAATGCCTCTCTGACATCCTTTGTCCTGAGAAACTCTGGAGGTGGCTCTGATAGCACCTCCCAGGGTGACTGGAGGATTGTACCATCTCCCTTCCTCATCTGCCCTGAAAGAGAATATCTACCTGGCTCTCCTTTCTGAGGCTGCTGCCAATTAGACCTTCAGGATGGCTTGTCAGTTCCAAGGGACCAGATCATTGGATGTGTCACCCCCAGGACTGAGGGAGAATGGGGACCTGAGATTCAGTCATGAAGGCCAGGGGAACTGGACTGACATTGGAGAGGAATAGCTAAGTAGGAAGGGTGCCTCTTCTGGTAAGAAAGGCCACTTAGTGCTTCTTCCCCATGATGAAGGAGTGTGGTCTGTTTGGTGGGAAGGAGAACAGGAAAAGTAGTTTTTATGAAGCCCAGAACTCCCCTTCAAACCTTGGCTCATGCCATGTGAGGTCTCCATCACTGGGCCCCTAAGAGAACTTAGCACTTTCTGAGGTTTTTGTTTTTCCTCTCTTCCCATCTCAGCTCAGAACTTGGAAAGGACACCCCATGTGGGAGAAAAGAAGCCAGGAGCAGGCAGGACCCAGAGGGAAACACAGATTCTGGGTGTTCTTAGTCTGAGCTCACCTATTACTGGGAGCAGTGAACCGGAGCCCAACTGGGACTGCCATGCTTTGGTGGCACCATGATAGCTGCACTGAGGGGCACCCCCCTCCCTTGCTTAGAATCTTTTAGGCTCATACAAGTCTTGTCTGTGTTTCCCCATAAATCAGCATCATGGTATGAGCCTGGGATCAAAATGACTCCACCCCATTTACCCCCAAAATCCGTCAGGTAAAAATACATCTCAGTCTACCCGTCCATCCATCAATCAAAAATTTTACACTAAGCCCAAAGTTCTGGAAAACCCCTGGGAATGCTACTGCACAGGAGATCTGTTCCATTTGGTTGGTGGGGTAGTGGTGATGATACCATGTGAGGATTCCTGGGTAGAACCAGGGAGCTACCTCTCAACCAGAAAGCATCTTTAGCAAGGGAAGAGGAGAAAGCATCCAAGCTGAACCTCTGAGAAGGAATGGAGTAGAGGTGGGAGTGTCTTTTCCTCCTCCTTCTCTCCCCCCTTGACCACAGGAGGGTCTCATGAACATTTGAGATTTGGAAGACTTCCTGTCTTCCCATCAACATCTTTGCAACATCACTAGATCAGCCGAGAGCAGTTTCTGCATTGGGAGTGAAGGACAGACTGGAGGTCGATGTGAGCCATTGGAATCTCTGTACTTGTGGAAGAGTATTTCATAGACTCTGCTCTGTGTATGTGTGTGTGCGGGGGGAGTTGTGTGTGCCAACTGTACCAACTCTGCTGCCATAGTAAAATGCCCTATTCTGACATCTAATTAAGTCCATCTGACTAAGTGATAACCACTTGACCCGAATGGCAGATAGCAAACCAGTGGACCCAACCTCTTTGGGATTTCCTCAGCATGCTGAAGGAAGACCACATAGAGAGAGACCTCACAATGCAAGGCCCCCTATGCAGGACAGACTCAGAGATAGTACCATATGGCAGAGGGAGATCTTGAGCCCTTGAAACCTCTGTAGGCTGTTGATAAGGATACTGTGGTGGGATGGGGAGCAAGAAAGTCCTGGAAGGAGCTCCCTTAAGACCTATGTGGTGATTGTGTGGGGGAGCTCACAGTACATGGGAGCCTTTTATAGAATGTTAGCTCTCCTGTTGCTCCTACATACTGAAGGAATGGAAGTGCCATTGGTACCTTCTGCATGTCAGCACACTAAGACAAAGCCCCAGTTGTTCCACCCTAGTTGTGGCTCTGATTGTGCCCAGATCTGATGTCTGAGCAGATATTCATCATGAACATATACTTCCTCACTTCCTGAAAACTGAGTGGAGAGAGAAGAATGAATCTTAAAGACAGAAAATTGGCTTCTGTTCTGATACTTAAATGGAAACTTATGAAACAGTAACTTGAAGAACGTAAAACAACACATCTACCCGTTAGAAGTAATTAAATGCTTAAACACTGAGAATGTCCACATCCTGTTTATGAAATTGGGAGTAGCGTCAGGCTATAAAAGGAGGCACATCCCCAGTCTCCCAGATGCCGGCAATGGCGGTAAATCTCTGGCTGCCAATTAACCCCCTTTTACAAGTGGAATGGTGCTAGACAAAGAATTTCTCCAGAGATGTGACAACACCCAGGTTTTCGTGATTAAGAAAGTAAATCTCTGTCTTCCAGAAGATAGGCATAAGTAAGATGTCTTTGCCTGAAGAATGATTAGCAGGATGCCCAGGAGAGATATTCTGTCATTCTCCCCGCTTGTGCTGGCTGCAGTAAAAAGCCCTGCTACCGGTGAGCAGCCTCCAAGCCTTTGCTATGCTCAGGGCCAGGCAGAGCCTGGGGTCTTCCTGCTACTGAATGATCCTCCCACTGGAGAGAACCCTGCTGAGCGGTCCTTGTTGTTACACAAAACAGTCCTGAGTCTCATCAAGATTCAGAAGACCCAGCCAGAGAAATTGGAAAGCAGGTCCAGTCACCTGTCAGCTGCAGACAGTTCAGGAGAGGAAGCCGTAAACTGTGCTTGGCGAATTTCATTAATGTATCTCTCTGGAAATGAGACAAAGCAGCTTCTCTGCTTTCCATGGCCAAGCCTGTTCTTCTGAAGGAAGACAAAGCAAAGTCTCTTTGGCTGCACTGGCTCCCAGGTCAGCCCTGTTCTTCCCCAAGGCTTTGAATTGCTTAAGTAGAAAGAAAAAGTGGTTGATGGAGCACACGCAAAGACAGCCTGAGGGGGTTTCTATTCTCAAAGCCTCTTCTCCTTTTGAAAGGTCACTTCAACCTCCCCCACAGGCCAGAGGGGTTCAGGTGGAGGCATTTTACAAATTTGTATTTACTTAAACAATTTATACATAAAATTGTATACCCTACATAAAAGGGTCTCAGGCCTGGCTGTTCTGCTGATTTTTAATAATTCCTTTTTTTTTTTTTTTACATGACACTTATTTCTAAATATATGTCCCTCACTCAGTGATCCATCTCTTGTAACAACGATTTCAGAGAGAGATGGAGAAAGACAGCGCCATGTCTAGGACCCGTGAGGTATCTTCTGCCACTTTGGGGAGGCTCCGATTGCTAAGAATTTTTTCCTACATCAAACCTAAGGCAGCTTCCTTGTAACTTCTCAGGAAGAGTTGATCCTAATTCAATTCAGTAAACATTTATTAAGTTTTTCTATTACTATGTATTAGGCAGAAGCTAGTTCTGCCCTCTGAGACCAAGTAGAACAAACTCTTAGACATCCTTTAAAAACCTGAAGCCACCTCTCCTGTACCCCCTGGGATACATGTCTTATGGAGCTGAAACATCCCCAAGGCTGCTTGATTCTCATATGCAGCCTGGTCTCTGGTCATCCAAATATCTTGGCTGTCCTTCCTCATGGAATTCTCCAGTTTGTCAGTGACTTTCCCAAAGAGTGGTGGCCAGACTTAAAAATGAGAAAAGCCTTCACTCAAGGTGGAAGATACTGGGATTACCCAGTATCCTAGTTAGTGTTGGTCCTGGAGGTTTGAATCATTTCCCACTAAGGACTGCTACCATGTGGCTCCTGAAGGGAAGAAGATCTGATGATGAAGTCCAAGGCTTGTTTTCGGTGGCAGAGTAGAGGCTTGGGCTGCAGATTCTTGGACTAGAACCTGGGCTTTATATATTCCAGCTCTGGCTCCATGGGCAAGTTTCAGTTTAGTGAATCTCTGTTTCCTTATCTATGAAATGGAGATTGCACAATCCAATGCGGTTGTCGTAGGGAGTTATTTTCATGCAACCCAGGGAGTATTTTATGATGGGCTCCTGCTTCCCTTATCCTTTGTGATGTCTGCCCGTGACAGAAATATCACCAGGTACATCTCATAGCCCCAGGGAAATGATCGGTGCGGTTATTCAGACTGCTGCTCATTTCAACCCTCATGGAGAACTGAGTGTACATTCATCTGTGTTCTGTAAAGGAACACACATGATGCATTTCCCCCCTAATCCATTTCCAGTCCTGGGAGCTCAAGGAAGGAGGCATACCTTGGATTCTTGGTGGAATTATGAGTTCAGAAAATCTCCATCCTCCAGCTCCAAGGCTGCATTTTGAAAACCTGGTCTTTCTTCCTGATGCACTTTCTTGGTGCTCATAAATCTATCTTTTAAGAAGATCGGTGAGGGACAATAATTTGTGTGCCTGTTTAAGTCTGTCTGCTTAGATACTGTTCAACACATTAAGGCTAGGCACAAATCTTTCCCCCTTTACAACTGCTGGCAGAAGTTCCCCTCAGCAGCCTGAGACCTTAGGGGACAGTGCCGGAGACAGGCAGCAGACCTGGGAGGGAATCTCCACCACTCCTTCGTTCTGTGTTTATATCTCTGATTATCCACGGCAAGAGCCAAGGGAAGCCATCTCAGTGTCACAGGGAGGTGTGTGTGTGTGTGTGTGTATGTGTGTGTGTGTGTGTGTGTGTGTGTGTGAGTGAGTGTGTGTGCGCACGGGCGTGCTCCTGCTGTCCAGTAAAGGGAAAGGGCTAGACCCAGGGAAGCTCAAGTTTTCAGTGGTGGATCCAGCTTTCCATTTTGGAATGCTAAGAGGCAGAGTGAAACCTGAGGTTAGGGTCAAGGTCATATTTAAGAGGGCTGTAGAGAAAGGAAGCTCTTTGTCTTCAAGCCCTATTGTCTTTGGAAGGAGGAGCCACCAGCCCATGGCTTCTTCCTCCTGTTCTGGGGCCCAGTCCACCATTTTGGGCTGTAGTGGAGGATGGGAGATATTTGGGGACATAGGACCTGAATGCAGAGCCTGGCTCTTCCAAGAATGACTTGGGTGACCCTGCACACATCATTTGGCTCTGGGCCTGTTTCCTCTGTTAGGTGAAAGGCTGGATTTGATAACCTCTCTGGGTCATTGATCTGATCAATCCACCCACCAGTCCCCCCCAGTGTTTATGAGGCACATGGGGAACACTCTGGGCAGACAAAGAGACCATAAGATGGCCCCGACCTCGAGGGGAGAAACCCAGGGCCCCAATGATGACCTAGGGAAGCCTTGTCAACATAACTACAGGTGATTCTCTTTGTGGGGAGGGGAAGGGAAAGCCAAGGGGGCACCAAGCACATCCCGGAAGGGGATGACCAAAGGCTTCGTAGGGGAGGACAGGAGGGCATCTAAACCAAGTTCTGAAGGGAAGAAAGGATCCTGAGAGGCCAAGGGGCCATGAGGATAGACCAGACATAGAGACAAGCCCAGAGATGGGGTTGAGACGGAAGGCTTCCTGTAAGAAGATGCCAGCAGGAGAGAGCACATTGGCACCTGTGACAGTAAAAAAAAAAGCCTTTGGAAAAGGGCAAGCAGTAATACTGACGATGTCCCCCCCCACGAGCAAAGTGGGTATGAAGACAACAGGGTCCCGAGGGAGGAATTGCCCATTCAGCAGGTTTGGGGGAGCATGGAGCAGCAAGGTAAGGCCAGCCTGGACCTCACCAAGCCTGTCTAGTCAATCTAGTACGTGCTTATGAATCCCCTACTGTGTGGAGGGTATGGTGCCAGGCTTAGGGGAAGGATTTAAATGAAGTCACTCTTTCTGCCTCCCAGAGCCCCACTTCTGGCACAGGGAGGAGGGGGCATGGAATCATTTAGCACCAGCCTGAGTGGGTAAGAGGGAACTTCTCAAGGAGAGGCCAGGCATCTGAATTCGATGTTCCAGCCAGATGCCTTATCCTTAAGGCTACCTTGCATGCTGGAGTGTGGGACCAAGGATAAAGCCAGGAAGATTAGAGTTCAGGTCTCACCTATGGGTCTGACTGTGTGACCCTGGACAAGTCACTTCTCTCAGTGCCCTGGTAACTAGAGCTGTCAGTTGTTTTACTGGTGAATGACTGTAAAAGCAGAATTTAAACACTTGCTCTGAGCTAAATACTAGAGATGTGAAGAGAAGAAGGAGATGGGGGGAGGGAGTTTCCTCAGTGGGCTGTCTTGGCAATATTGCTGTCACAGGTGCAGATCCCACCCCTCCTGAAGACACCTGCAGAGAGACACAGACACAGACAGACAGACACACACACACACCCTAACTGACTTCAGATCTGCTGGGGAGGGTGGGTGGTTCCTGGTCCTCTCTTATCTGGAATAGAGTCAGAGGCACTTCCTGGAGGGTGAGGATGAGGAAGGTGTGAGAAGTGTGTGCTTCTGCTCTTGTGAGAAGTGTAAGAAGGTCGTAGAGGCAGATCCTGGTTCATCCAGTACGTCCTTCAGGCCCAGCTGCCATACTGCCTCCTCCAGGAAGCCTCCCAGGGCCACAAGACTCTCAGCATTTTCACTCCCCTTGATGACTCCCATATCCTCTCCTGCGGCTGTCTGTCATCCTTGTGATGTAGCTCTTGTCCTTGTTTCAGAGGCCCCCATATCCTTTTCTTAACTAGTCTGTGAGCTCCAGGAGGGCAGGGCCACATCAGCTCTGGGACTGTGGGTCCTAAAGGTGTTGGGAGCAGAGCAGGAGCACTGGCAGGCCAAATCATGATGGGCAGGCTCTGAGGATGGGCATAGTGATGGCCTAGTGGCCTGGGTGTCGTCTGGCGATGGCAATGGCTCAGATCAGCCTGGAGAAGCCCATTACTGGGTGCCCTGCAGAGGGATTGCAGCCTGGGCCAGGGGAGGGCATGCCATCCCAGATTCCTGAAGGTCCTTGTAGAAGACTCCCCGATGCACCCAGTAGGGATTAGGCACTCCATGCTTTCCTGTGTGCCTGGAGCCCTGAATGAGTTCCCTGCTCGTGAGAGCATCGATTTATCTGTCCAGCTCTGAGCACATTGCCTAGCGCATAGGTGGTCCTTGGTAAGCCTTGTTGACCGTCTCATTATTTAAGTACTTACCCTGTGGACTCACAAGGATGAAGAAGAAGCCCCACGAGGGTAGGTTCATGGATCTCACCAAGTGTCCTCTTCCACATGGAAGCCCCCCTGCCGCTCCCACTGTGTTTGGAAAGGGAGTCGAACCCTGGACTGGAGTCGGAGAGGAGGGGTAAGCTAGCCCTCAGGAGTCCTGGTATGACTCTTGCTATAGCTGTGTGACCCTGGCCAAGTCATGAGCTCTCAGGAAATCCATTTCCTCCTCTATAAAATGGGGGTACTGATCTTTGCGTGCTCTCTAGCCACAGTTTTCGGAAGGGAACGCCGTGGAAGTCTATGCGCTGTTGAGACAAGAGCTGTTTTCTTTCTGCTAGAGGGTCAGGTGGGGAGACCCGAAGTTCACTCTGGCCCCGCCCAGCTCCAAGGGGCCTGACACCCACGGCCACTCTTCTGGCCATCCTCGAGAGTCTGGGTGATTTTTGCCTTTGATCTTACGCACCTGCGTCTCTCCTCCACATCAAGGTTGGATTCTGTTTCTATTAAAAGTTCAGGAAGTTGGCCGCCCTCAGCTCTGGGTGGGCGGGGGGCAGGGAGTGTCAAAGACACCTCCACAAAGGAGGAACGTGGACGCCCAGTCTTGTTAACGATGGCGCCAAACTTTCTGAACTTCCAAGAGACAAGAAATCAATCCTGGAAGCAGAGACGCCGAAGAAAACCCCTGGAGGTTCAATTACCAAGTGACATCTTCCATTCCTTCTCTGTCTGGGCTGTGGAGATGAATGGTCCCCAAGGCAGCTCATTAGAGCCCGCTGGATGAGCAGTGAGGAGCACAGACTTGTCCCTGGCTGCCACAGTGACCGAGCCTGCCCCAAGCAGAGCGCGTCCTGGGCCACAGCAGTGCTCTGCAGATGCACATGGGCTTCAGGGCCTGAGTATCTGGGGAAGAATTAGCTGATGTGGATGGCTCGGGATTGCATGCCAAGCTGGGGATCCAGACACAAATGCCTGCTGTGGCCTGATGAGGGCAGAGAGAAAGGAGTGTTACCTCCCTAGTTTGAGGCACTTCATGTCTCTTTACTTAGACTGGGATGAGGCTAGCCCCCTTTGGCTTCCATAGCACACTGAGTCAGCAGGCTACTCAAACCTCCCCCCCCCCCCCACCCCGGATCTTTTTTCAGGTAAATGACTTTCATGTCCTGTTTGCTTCATATTGTACTTGTGAAGTAGAATATTTGAACCCAAGTGGGGAGGATTTAGTTGAGAGGGACCCTAGGGATAATTGAGCACAACCCTCTTGTAGAGTTGAGGAAGCTGTGATACAGGAAGGGAAGGGACTGGCCAAAGGTCACAGAGCTGATCTGTGGCTGAGCTGGGAATTGAATTGTGGCCCGCGGCTCCCAGTTCGACCCTGTTCCTATTATCCTCCACTGAGGTGCTGCAGCCAGAGAGGAAGGAACAGCTCAAGGGATCATTCACTGGTGACGTCACAGAGACTCCTGAGAGCAGACTGGAGTGTGAGCGGAGAAGGTTGGGGCTTTCAGAGGAAGTTTGTGTCTGGCTAGAGCCTCGATGCTTTGTTTTCAGGTCTCTCCCTCCCCTGCCTCCCAGTGACTTCCCAGCCACACAGGGTGTTTGCAGGATGTCTGAATTCCCCTCCTTCATCTGCCCATCCTTCTCAGCTTTGATCCCCAGGGGAAAGTGAGGCACCCCAGGGCAAAGAGGCAGCTGTGGGTGTGGGGAGGAGCTCATAGGGCTGGCCACGGCATTTTTCAAGCTCTTAACGACATAGTCTTGGTCCTTTGATGTTGGGGATCATGGTTAATGAGAGTGAGTGATTGCAAGTAAGCTGGTACGGTTGTGAGTCAACTGGTGCATGAGAGCAAAAGTGACTGGATAGGAAATAATTTGGTTCTGGTTGGAATCCTGCTGGTTGCAAGGACCTAAATGAGGGGCAGGGACATGGACTGTAGGGTGGAGGAGCTTCGGAGAAGAGCGGAGCAGGGAAAAAAGACCTGGCCTCCCAGGCTGGGTGAGGCCCTGGCTTCCTCTGCCTATCCGCCACCACAGTGTGAGCTCTGTCTGGGGAGCAGCACTGGGGGACCTGGAGCCTATGTGGATGGCAGATAAACACAGTCGGGCTTTAGGCAGGGTCAGAGAGTGCTTGGGCAGAAGTCGATGGGCTGCCGTTGGTTGTGTGTCACCACGATATAACAGGCACCTGAGGGCTCTATCTGGAGTGTTGTGTTCGTTTCTGAGGGCCAGAGTTTAGGAAGGACAATGAAAAGCTGAAAAGATCAGGGCAATGAAGGTCCTTGAGATCATTTTTTTTTTTTGGTCTTTTTAGCAATTCTTTTTCTTTAAAATGACTTGTTTATTTACTTTTAGTTTATAAGACTCAGTTCCACAATCACTTGAGTTTCAGATTTTCTCCCCTCCCTTCCCCCCCGCCCCATGGTGGCATGCAAGCATGTATAGGATCATTTTTTATGAGGATTAGATGAGACAACTGGACCTGTTTAGCCTGGAAAAGGAAAACAAAACAAGGGGGCAATGATACCTCTCTTTGTGAGTGTGAGTATGTGTGTGTATGTGTGTGTGAGTGTGTGTGCACAGACATGCTGGGGTGGGGAGCAGAGTGTGCAAAGAGGCAGTTTTAATGGCAAGAAATAACTTTCTACCAATTTCTGTTGTCCCAAGGTGGAAAAGGCTGCTCCCCCTCCTGGCAGGAGAAGAGGCTGGGCTGGACAAGCCCTGCTCAGGTAGGTGATGTGTACGCGTTGTACAAGGTGGTCACCACAGTTCTTTCCAACTTGCAGACTCTTAGATTCTGTGCATGCTGGGCTTGGAGTGACATCTCAGTTCAGTCCTGGCTCTGCTGTGTCCTATCTGTGTGACCTTGGAATACTGATGTTCCCTCATTTTCCTCCCTTGTATGTAAGTGAGTTGCAGGCCGTCTGAGGCCCCTTTCAGCTCTAAGTCTGGAAGCCGATGGGAAACTGCTTTATCTCTCAGGCCTTTAATCTTCTCCTTTTGTGAATGGGCTGATGGCTCCCTTTCTTCCTTGGGCTGTTCTGAGGGTCCGACGGAATCTTATAGGTCATAGCGTGCTGACTTTGGATGCACAATATTGGGTCCCTCGAGCACAATGAGAAGGGTCAGAATGGTAGACCAGAGAGCACAACAGAACGATCTATTTGTGTCACCGGAACCGGGTCACTTGGTCCCTGGTCCTCAGCAAAATGAGCCTTCACATTCCTTCTGGCTGTAACTAGGATCTGGGGAGCATCGCTGGGAAGAGGTGTCTGGCATCTTTTGAAACACGTGCAGGGGCAGGGAACGAGCCTGACACGGCTGCTCTTCCCACTTCCGGGGGCCTCTAGCTTTGGGGGTATTGCTTCTTCTCAGCCCTTTACAGCTTCCCCCGAAGCCGCAGCCGCACTCCTCTGTGTCTGTCTCTGTTCTACCTCCCCCTCCTTGGCGGATTTACTTCCTCCTGACAATCCCAACCTTACTCCCCCAAATCTAACGTTTCCATAGTGCTTTAAAGTTTTCAAAATCCTTTATATTACATAACATTCGCTCATTTTTTTTTTTTCTGCTTTTTTTGGGAGGGCAATTCAGGTTAAGTGACTAGCCCAAAGTCACACGGCTAGTGTGTCAAGTGTCTGAGGCCGAATTTGAACTCAGGTCCTCCTGACTCCAGGGCCAATGCCCTACTCACTGCACCACTTAGCCGCCCCTCACTTGATCTTTACAACCCAGTATTATTATTCCCATTTTACAGGTGAGGAAGCTGAGAGAGACAAGTGCCTTGTTTGGTGTCCTCCAGATAGGATCTGAGGCAGGATCTGAACTCAAGTCTTCTCAGCTTTTAGTGCAGCCCCCCAGCCTTTCTTTGTACCCCGTAACCACCTTCAGAGAGCTATCAGTGCCCTGGCTGCCTCCTGAAGATGGCCTCTCCTCACTGCCTCTTATTCGTGTACTTGCCCTCATCCAGGGAGCTTGCACTTAATTATCTGCATACATTCCTGTGTTACCCAGGTGAATACAAGGTCCTGGAGACCAGACGTGGTTTTTCATTTTGCTTTTACCTTCGCGGCCCTGTATGCAGTGTTTTGTATGTAGCAGGTGCTTGGGAGATGCATGGGGGATTGAATGCTTTCATTTGGCCATCATCTCCAGACTTGAAAATAGCTGTTTGTCTTCCCAGCTGAGCTGTCTCCTGCAGAGACTGGCCTCCAATTACCTTGCCATTGTGGTCTCCTGTAACTCAGCCTTGCTTAGTGGCTTGTAAATAACTTCCAATGAAGTGACAATCAATAAAAAGCGTTTATTAATCACCATCTCTAAGCCAGGCTGGATGCTGGATTTGGGGAATCCAAAGGTCTAGTGTGGGACAGGCCCTGCCCACAAGGAGCTTTCATCCCCCTGAAGGAGACCACGCAGAACTCTATAAGCTTAGATAGATTCAACATGACCTTTCCTGGTTAGCTATTGGAGGAGATCATGTACCAAAATTTACCTTTTTCAGTCGTAGTGTGGTGCAGTAGACAGAGCTCTGGGTTAGGAGTCAGCAGACCTGGGCTGCAGTCCAATGTTTACCCATCAGGTGACAGGGCGAGTCAAGGAGCCTCTCTGAGGTCCAGCCCTCTGCCCCAAATCACATGATTAGTTTTGGCAGAGCCTGCGTCCCTTCCCTTGGCTGCTTTCAGTTAGGTTTTGTGATCTCTTCATGTTAAGGATGCACACACATCCTCGGTTTGGTTTTAAGGCTCAAAATCACTGCAAATGACCACAGCTCCAGGCACTGAGGTTCTCAGGGCTCCTTTCTGTCTGAGCTAATGGCCAATGGGCAGATTGGGATGGCAGCTTCTGATCACGGCTGCCAGCCGACTGTGTCCTGAGCTGGAACAGACCACTGGAAACATTTGTAACTGAGAAGATAGCCAAAGCCCCAACAGAACAATCCTCTGCAAAAACACAAAGAATGCCCCAGGATATCAAGGTTCCTAGTGTAAGTGGATGGATGCCTGCACAGAGGGGACTTATTTGCTCCCAATTATCCTTGTGCTTAACATAAACTAGTATTCTAAGACCCCAAGGTCATTTCTTAGCCCTTTATTGTCATTTCACTTTTCACAGGATGAAGGTGAGGTCTCCTGGAAAGCATCCGCAGGCTCTGGAGGACCAAGGAGATATTAAAGTAACAGCACACCAGAGACATGAAATGGAGTGAATTTGGCAGATGCTAACATCAAGTCCCACTTTGCTAGGGACAAGCTGAAGGTTTTTTATAGTTTAGTCAGGGGAAGGGGTTTCAAATACCCAGCCATGTGGAAGCACCATGTCCTGGCTCTAACAGCTTTGTCTGTGTGACTGTGGAAAAATCATTCAACTACTCTGGGCTTCAATTTTCTTATCCAATAACTAAGAGCACTGAACTAGTTACCCCTAAGCATATTTTCCAGCTCTGGCTAATAAGAGATTTCCTTGCTTTGCCCCTGGTCTTATTGGAAAAGCCTCCAGTGATCCTCTATTATAGATGGGGATAATTCTTGCATTTTTATAGATACTAGTGATCATATTAAGGAAAGATCCTTTTCTTCTCCAGCTGTCTGTGGGATTTTTTATGTTGGTGTTTGCTTGATTGTATTTATTTGTTACAAGAGAAGCCTTCTATCTGGGCAGGTTTCAATGTGTTAATGGCTAATAATGACAGAGATTAAAAAAACAAAAAGAAAAGGGTATCAATAAACTATTTTACAAATCTACAGAAGTATGTACAGACTTCTGAAAGAGACACACACAAAGTAATTATGTTTTGCTGAGTCATTTTTTCCATCATGTTCGACACTTTGTGATCACATTTGGAGTTTTCTTGGCAAAGATAATAGAGTGGTTTGACAGATCCTTCTCCAGCCAATTTTACAGATTAGGAAACTGAGGCAAACAGGGTGAAGTGACTTCCCTGTGGTCTCAAAGCTAGTAAGTGTCTGAGACTAGATTTGAACTCAGATTGATGAGTCTTTCTGACTCCAGACCTGGGCGCTCTATTCACCATGGCACCCTCTGGTGGCCCTTCTGTTATATCTGTTAAATTTAACATAAACTTTTAAAAAAATTGCATATAGCAAGATCATGTTTTCATAGACTACTTCCTTTTTTTCCCTTTTTCTATGATGGTTAGTTCAAAAATAAAAAAGAAAATTTAATTAAAAATTTTGACTGTGAAAGAGAGAAGAAATACAAAGTGGTAGCTAGTAAAGTGAAGTAAAAATTTTCTTTCTTTTTGTTTAAGGATGTGGGAGATAAATCTGTAAATAATAGGGAAAGTGAATAAAGAAAGCCAGAAAATTAGGCAGATGCAATGATTTGTGGGAGACATTCGCAAAGGAGGCAGGAGGGAGCGGGATGAAAGACACAAATAGAAGGGTTAGTGTTTACTAAAAAGGAGAAGATCCCACTCTTCCTCTGAAACTGCAGCAAGGTGGAGGTGATGTGACAGGCAGAGATGGAAAGAAGTTCAGAAGGAATCAGCAAAGTTATTTGGCAAGATCCTTTGCTCAGAGGGAGGAGGAGGTGTGATAAAGTTAGTTGGAGAAGAGAACAGGTTTGAAACAGAAGCTGAAGGAAATGGGATAGTCCAACAAGAAAACATAAAAGGATTGATTTGCAACAGTGAGAACCCAGTGGAGATTACATAACATAAATTTATAGTGGATCCAATCAGGATAAAAAAATCAATGGCCACACAATGATAGAGGGGGATTTTAAATATACTTCCTGATTGCTATTGGGGAGAGCACACTGGAATGGGGGCTCAAGCTGAGAGCTTTATAAAGACATCCTTAATTTTCTCAGGGGTTCCACCTAGAACTCTGAGGAGAGCATGTAGTCTTACTCTGGGAACCAACATCACCTGTGAGAGTGAGTTTGATAAAGGCCCCCAGAGTCTTTCTATGAGCTATGCTAATTCATTCAATATTTTTACAACGATGTTCATTAGAGATAGTGATCTATAGTTTCCTCTCTCTGCTCTGTCTCGGGGTCATAGTTGTTTAATAAGAATTTAATGGGAAACCTTCCTACTCTATTTTAGGAACCATTTATGTGTTGTCATAGTTAGTCATTTGTTAAATGTTTGATAACAATTTGCTACTCATCTGGGCCTTGTTTTGTTTTTCTTTGGGGAGTTGATTTATATTTATTTGTAATTATTATATTATATAATAAATATTATAATATTTGTATTCAATTTCTTTTTCCGAGATTAGATTGTTTAAATTGCCTATTTCTTTTTCTGTTATTCTGAGCAATATATTTGTGTGTGTGTGTGCATGCGTGCATGCGTGCATGTGTGCATGTGTGTGTGTGTGTGTGTGTGTGTGTGTGTGTGTGTGTGTGTGTGTGTAGCACCCCTACTAGGCTCACTCTTCCCACCTCAACTTGTATTGTCAAGCTGGGTCACTAGAGGACTATTACTAGCTTTCCTTTCAGGGTTCTAAGGGTAATTCTGAGGGCTGAGGGTTGAGTTAATTATCTTTCAGAAGGGGATTTTTGTAAGCAGATAGAAATTGTTAAAGAAACATCCCTTTCAACCAGAGGCATGCTCTTCCCTTGACTATATTAAGTCCCTGGGGACAGTGGACTCAAAGAGTTTATGTGGCCAAAGGGTAAAGTAAAGGGACTTGGAAGTCCCTTTCTATCTTTGTGGGATTTTCATGATATTCCCTTTAGGTATAGCTCATAACTGGGCAGTGAGGGATGGTGTCCTTCTGGAATCTTAAAGTATCCATTCTTTAGCGTGTCCACTTTGCCTTCAGCTTCCAGTGACGCTGGGTGGACAAATGCCACCAGCTTTGCGGGACATTGTACCAAGGTTGATGGAAACTCCTGAATCTTCTAACTTTTTAAAGTGCCATTTGTTTAATGGTCCAGAGGATTATGATATTCCTTTCCTCCCTCAAACTCTTTGCTGCCCTCTTGTCAAGGTGCAAGAATCTTTCTCCTCTAGGAACTCCCAAAGCTTGACTGACTTGTTGCTAGAATTCCTTCTTTAATATACACATGCCCAGAAATATTTAATTCTTTTATCCAATCCCAATATACTTCCTGTGTCATTTTATTTCATCCAAGGGCTTGAAACGTTTGTCTGAATCATTTCTTTAAATGCACAGTACTGATCATAAATTTTGTCATACTGTTACTGCCAAAGGACATGTTTAATATTGTTGCCTTTTTGCAATTATGAGTTTTTTATATCTTAGTGAATGTCTGGTATTTGTTTGTTATGATGCCATAAAAAGCTGAGAGATAGGTACACTCTTTGTGATTCCCATTTAGTAGCTGCCAGGAGTTTAGCATACGTAAGTTTTCCAAAATTCTACTCTGGTCTTTTACTTTTTTCCTTATCTTTTGCTAAATTTGTGTCTCTCTAAAAAGGGCACATTCAAGTAAGTTCCTGACAGTTGTTGCTTTGTTGTCTCTGTTTTTCTATAGTTCAATTAGTTTTCCCTTTAAGTACTTAGATGCTATACCATTGAGTATGTTAACATCAGTTCTCAACCTGTGGGTTATGTTCAATTTGTAACAATGAAAATACATCCTGCATATCAGATAGATTCATAACAGTAGCAAAATTACAGTTATAAAGTAGCAACGAAAATAATGTTATGGTTGGGGGTCACCACAACATGAGGAACTGTATTAAAGGGTCGTGGCATTAAGAAGGTTGAGAACCCCTGGGTTAGTGTATAATAGCATGTTCACTGTGATACTGTTTCATTATTTATGATGCCTTTAACATAATGCAGTTCCCCGTTTATCTCTTAATCATGTATGTTTTGTCTTGTTGCTCTGCCTAAAGCATGATGCCAGTTCTACTTTTGGGGCATAATATAGTCTACTCTGGCCCTTCTTTTAAAATGTGGGTGAAACTTTGTGTCAAGTGTTTCTTGTCCACGGCATTTTGTCCGATTTTGTTTTCTAATCTGTTCTTCTCTCTTATTGGTGAATTTTTCTTATTCTATATGAGGAATGTGACATCTCCCATAGCCGTGCCTTTGCAAAAGTTGTGCTCCTTCCTGAAATGCTCCTAGTCCTCATTGGGCCTCTTGGAATCTCCAGCCTTGTTTCTTCCACCAGGTTTGTGCTAACCTCCCACCCCATTTATGTGTTTGTCTTCTCCTCCCGCTCCTGGAGGGACTCAGAGTTTCTTTTCTTTAAACTTTGTATTTATTTATATTTTATATGTATTGTAAGCTCATAGAAGAGTGTGCGCTCATGGAGGGGAGGGAGCCTCACACACACACACACACACACACACACACACACACAGTCAAGTGCCTAATGAATGAAGCCATTAAAAATGGGGGAACCTCAAGGGAGCCCACGGGAGCCCAAACACAAACATGGGCACCCTCTTCCTAGGGAAGGTGCCTGGGTACCCAGAGAGGGCCTGTTCTAACCCACCCAGGGCTTGCCTGGCTCTCTCGGTCTCCTTGCAGAAGGCACAGGCAGCTTTGAACCATGGAGGCCGGTTTAGGAACATTAGCTAGTTCTGCTGACTTAGACAACCTGGGGAGGGGATCAGGCTAATACCAGGCATGCCAGGTAGATGACTAGCATGCAGGTGCCGCTCACCAGGCAGTGCCTCCTGCAGATGGCGTGAGTAGCTTTGTTTCCTGTCAAAGAACCTTCATGCTTGTACTGAGCTCTTACTCTGTGCCTGGCAAGGTGGGGAGCCAAGACTGGCTGAGCCTCAGAGGCTCAGAACT
Organism: Pseudochirops corinnae; assembly: GCA_028646515.1. Lineage (NCBI taxonomy): Eukaryota > Metazoa > Chordata > Mammalia > Diprotodontia > Pseudocheiridae > Pseudochirops > Pseudochirops corinnae. Next base: position 207,266,396 of record CM053589.1, on the reverse strand, counting down.
AAGAGGGATCTGGGAGGCAGAGCAGAGCAAGAGTCCATCTCCTTTCCAGCAGTCCTCCCAATGTGCTGTCCAGCCTCTCCCTGGAGGCTCCTGAGGGCTCCTTTTACCCCATTGTGAAAGGGCCCTTTGGGTAAGCTCTCATCACTGGGACAAACAGAAATCAGTCTCTTTTCAACATTCACCCATTATTTCTACTTTTGCCATCTGAGGTCAAGCTGGACAAGCCTAAGTCTTCTTCCTCAGGAAAGCACTTGAAATGTGAGAAGAGAGCTCTCAGTACGCCCCCCCCCCGTCTTCCATGTCTTCTGAAGGGTAGACGTCCCAGCACCTCTGCCTAACCCTTACATGGCATGGTCTCCAGTCATCTCAGCATCCTGACTGTCCTCCTGTAGACCAGCTCCAACTTCTCCAGGGCCTTCCTTCACTGTGACACCCAGGAGGGCTGGTCTGACCTGGTGGAGCACAGTGGCACCATCCCTGACAGAAGCCTGGCCATTGCTTTTCTTTGGTTGCTGCTCATGTCACACGGTTGACAAGCCCACTGAGCTTGCTAGGCCACCCAACTCCTCAATCTTTTTTTAAGCAAACATTTCTATACTCACAATCCCTCCATCTTATACTTTTAAAAATCCAAGTAGGAGTCATCTTTGTTAAATGTCTTATTGTTCAGTCCAGCCCAGGGCTCTTCTTGTCAAGGCCTTGTGACCTTGACTTTCCCCCTTACGATGTGTTAGCTCCCCCCACCAGCCACGTGTTCCCTGCCAAAATGATAAATCTTTACTCAAGTCACTGATACATGGGGGAGTGATCTTTGCTGGCTGGTTGAGTGCCCAAATGACATGGGGCTCTTAAGGACTATTTTTGGAGGCCGGCTGCTTAGCTAGATCAGAATCCAGGGCCTGTCTGTTATTGTCCAGCTCACATCTCTCCCTATCCTGACAGATGGGACAAGTCAGAGGAGTTTAGATGGGAGGATAAGAGGAGGTGATGATGTGGTGGGCCTTAAGCTGGGCCCTGCACAAAGGGTGGGATTGGGCCAAGTCAGAGTGGGAGAGGAGGCCACTCGACCAAAGGGCCTGAAGGCAGACAGGGCGGAAGCCTCACTGAATGAGGAATGCCCTTGAGGCTCCGAAGGGGCCAAGATCTCAGGGAGATGGGGGGGGGGGGGGGAGTCAAGGACCAGTAGATATCAGTGGTCCTTCCACAATGCCAGGCTTCCAGTAACAGCAGCACAACACCAGCATGGAGCTTTCAGGCTGGGGAGTGCCCTATGTGTTATCTCAGATTATTCAAGGCAGATGCTAAGCCCCAGCTAACAGCCAGGGGGCCATTCTTGGTTACAGGGAGGTAAGATGAGTGAGTGCCAGGGCCAGGGGCCATCTTGGACAGGACTCTTCCGGAGGCTCTCTGCTTGTTGGTTTGAGGGTAAGGCCATGCCTTACCCACAGTGTGCAGGTTCTTCCTTCTGCCCACAGTTGAGCACACGAGTTGAGCACACACAAAGAGCATTTGTATGGGGGGGGCGAGAGCTCCAACATCTGGGTGCTGGGCTTTAGCAGCTGGGTGAGGGAGGGCTCTAGCTTGGCAGGAGCTTAAGCAGGCTATTTGCATGCCTAAGAGCATGTATGCAGGTAATAATGGAGTGACAAATGTTTGCTCCAGTCTTTCTTGGTTTTTATGTCCTGTTCTTCAGGGTCAGAGCTGGGCCAGCCTGGACGAGTGGCTTGCAGCAGTGGTACCTGGGGGCTTATTGCTGAAACCAGCTCCTGTCCTTCAAGGCTTTGTCGAAATTCCACCTCCTCTGGGAAGTTTTCAGAGCCTTCTCCAGCTGAAGGTGATCTCTCCTTCCCCAGGTCACTCTTAGCCTTTGATCTTCTCCCACGGACATACTAAAGGCAACAAGCTTTCGTTTAGTGCCTGTTATGTGCTAATGTATTGGTAATGGAATTTAAGGATCCCCCTGTATTGGCTTAGTTGTTGAGCTGACTGTTGAAACCCAGAGCTTGTGAATCCCACTTGTGGGATGGCCTTGTTGACCAAAGAGAGATGGCTGGCATTTATTAAGCACCCACTGAGGTCCAGGCACTGTGTTGGGTAGGAGCTGAATGTGATCCAGATGTCCCCATGTGTCAGCTGCATCTGTGTGGAAGGAAGGGGAGAAGAAAGGTAGGCTTCCAAGCTTTGGGCCTGCACACCATTGGGAAGTGTGATGAAGCCCGGCTGATGGGGCTCTAACAAGCTTCCTGGTAACTTGATAGAGCTGACTTTGGGCATGTCTGTTAATCACCCAAGGACTGATTTGGTTAGGACTGGCTTGTTTATGTGCATAGTGGAGTATCATTTGTGAAACCAGGGGGCTGGACTCAGCAGCCTCTAAAGTTCCTTCCAGTTCAAAATCTGTGCACTTATGTGCTTCAAAGCCTAGGGTCCAGAGGCCCTTTCCCCTGGGCCTCAGTTCCCTCCTTGGTGAAAAGGGAGGATTTGACTGGATATTCTCTAAGCCCCCTTGGATAAGCTCTTACACCTGACCCTGCAGCCCCAGCTACAAGGAACAGCTGCTCACTTTTCTGCTGGAGTTGGCCAAGCCTTGAAGAGAGAGCCCATTTGACTGAGGTGCTATGGGCCCCAGAGTTGACTGTTTATGCTGGAAAGTGGCTGTTTCCTGAAGATTGCAAGGCATTCCATAGGGGAACAAGATGCCCTATTTGGGTACCAGCTGCCTGTGATCTCTGTCTCATTACAGAACTCTAGGATGGACAAAACATTATGCTTGGGAAAGGGATGTTTATACTTTTGCTTTGAAGTGGGAATCCACCACTGATTTACTGACTGTCAGGTTTCCTGCCCCTCCTTCTTAGGCCATTGAAAATTATAATTTACCAGACCCCAGGGAAGAGGGGAGAAAGGGTACTGCTGTCTACAGTGTTGGCCTGCTGCAGCCCCCCTGGAGAGAACCCCTGAAGGGGCAGGCTGAGGCCAAGAGCCTGGCCCTCAGAGAGCACGGTCCTACCAAGGAGCTATAAGCAGTGGAAACTTCTGGTCTACTTCCCATTTTAACCCCATTGACACGATCAAATCCCAGGTCTGCATCCTTTTGTTACCTCAGAACTCTACTTAGCCAAACTACAAGGACCTCTGTGAAATAAAGTGACAAGAATCCCTTTAGCCCCTGTCACTCCCCTGTCTGCCTTGAAAATCAGTCTGGGGCAAGAGCAAAAGGCCAGCAGAGAACCCAGGAGGCCTGGAACAAAGACCTTGCCTCCACGCCATCGTTCTCATGGTTGTGGGAAGATGAGTCTTCCTGACTCCAGGCCCAGCGCTCCTTCCCCTGCCCATTACTGCGCTTTGTTCTACAGCCCTACATGTGCCGTGTGCTCCTACAGGCCAGCACCATTACTTGTGTCTTAATAAATGCCTCCAGCAGCCAATTTGGGGAAGCCTGGGGAGCCCTTCTTAGAATCAAGTTTTTAAAATGGAAACCATGCCCATTTCCATGGAAACCCAAGCTGGTGAAAATAAGCATGTGATTTTCCCAGCCCAGGTTCACCCCTGAAATCTTCTTACTTTGAGGGGGATGTTGATAGACCCCAGGTTAAGAACTCTGCTGAACCCCATGGGCTTACAGCTCCTACCAGACTGATTAATTGGGGTCAACACTGCAGATTTTGAAATGCTTCCTCCTCTCCTTCCCCAGGTTTCTGCCTAAAGTTGGACCTTTTCTTAGTGACTGGTGAATCACGATGGCTTTAGTCTCTAGAGTCTGGGTACAAGAGCACAAGAGTAGGGCTCCCCAGAGCCTTCACTTCTGCCTTCTCTGGGGTGGCCTTCTCCTGTCAAAGCTGTAGAGGGAGGAATAGCCCCGTCCCTCTTCCCTACCCCCCAAGGAAGAAACACCAGAGGTTCCTCTTCCTCCTCTTCTTCTCTTTGTAAATATATACACATATACACACAGAAGTGTGTGTGTGTGTGTGTGTGTGTGTGTGTGTGCGTATTTGACATTCAAAACCCTTTATAATCTAGAGCCATCTCCCTTGTATCTTTTCAGTCTTGCACCTCACACTCTCCACTTATACTTTGCCATCTTGGAACATTGTCCTTCTGGCTGTACCACAACCAAGAATATTCATCTCTCTGTTAGACATTGTCTCTGCTTGTCGTCCCTCATCCCTGGAGCCCCCTCCCTCCTAATCTATACCTCCTGGCTTCCTTTATGTCTCAACAGAATCCTACAATTTCCAGGAAGCCTTTCCTAATCTCCCTTTGTTGTAGGGGCCTTCCCACTTTTTTGCCCATTTCCCCCCATTTTTCCTGCTTAGCTCATTTATTCATATTTTTGCTTGTTGTCTCTCCCATTGGACTGAACTCCTTGAAGGAAGGGACTTTTATCCTTTCTTTATATCCTTGGAGAATAGCACAGTGTCTTTCTTCTATTAAAAAAATATTTTTAGTTTTTAACATTCACTTTTATAAGATTTTGAGTTCTAATTTTTCTCCCCCTACCTCTTTGCCTCCTTCCCCAAGGTGGCATGCAATCTGATATAGGCTATGCATGTACAATCATCTTAATCATTTTTCTACATTAATCATGTTTTAAAGAAGAATCAGAACAAAAGGGAAACACCATGAGAAAGAAAACAACAGTAACAAAAGAAAATGGTCTGCTCTGATCTGCACTCAGACTCCATAGTTCTTTCTCTTGATGTGGAGAGTTTTTTGGGGTTGTCTTACATCATTAGCACAGTGTTTGGAAGATAGTAAGTGCTTCATAAATATCTACTGAACAACCCATGCAAATAAACCAGTAGGAATCAGAAAGAACCTTGGGTAGGATGGAATGCACGCTGAACCAGAAGGGAGCTGGAGATCCTGAGAGATGGCGATGAGGAGGGAGAGAATCTCAGTTACAGAAGACAACTTGTTCCAGTGCCCAGAGAGGGAAGTGGACATGGTGTAGACAGAGAACATAAGATGATCACTTTGGCTGGCACACAAATAAGGTGGTGGGTTGGATCCTGGTTGTGGAGAGTTAACAACTTCCAGTCACATGAGTTTATATTGTATCCCAGAGGAGAGGAGGAGCTGTTGCACCTTCTTGAATAAGGAATATCCAGTTTCTCCATATCTAAGGACTAATATTGAATCTTCTAAAGAAAACCCCCTGGGCTTTCACTGATGGAGCTCGCTGCAATTTTCTTTACACACTTGGCAGACTCACAGTTGTTTCCCTTTTGTGATTCTTACTTAGCGATTGAAATCTTACACTCTACTATATCAAAGACCGTGTGGTCCAGTGGGAAGACTTGTAGGCCCAGAGGCAGAAGTCCTGCTTGAGATTTCAGCTCTTCCACTTGCCAAACACACAATGTTGGGCGCAGCTTCAGTTTTGTCATCTAAATCTTGGGCATTGTCAAACATGCCTTTCCTACCTCACAGAGTTCCTTTGAGAATCATGAGAGAATGTGCTTTGGGCTGTAGCTGATGGTGGTTCTTCTTGTCTTTCAAAAAGTCACTACTTGGTCAAACCTTCCATGTAACTGTGATGATTGGTTAGAATTCAGACTTGAAGAACAGCTGGAGTAAATGGCCCAATGAAATGACTGCTTGAGATGGGATAGGTGGAAACAGATGCTCTTTGCTGAACATAAGTATTTCACCCAAGGGTCAGTTCAGTGTCATGTCTAGCAGGGTCAGGGTCATTGTGGCCAGTGTTTCTAGGCATGGCTCACAGAGGACAGGTAGCTGCTTCTAGTCCCACAAAGGTGATGGTATTGCCTGACCAGCCACCAGGCTTGCAAAGCCATGATTCACTGACTTGTTTGTTTTTCCTGAGGCAATCAGGATTAAGTTGCCTGAGGTCACACAACTAGTAAGTGTCTTAGGTCAGATTTGAACTCAGGTTCTAAGACTCTAAGGCTGGTGCTCTATCCTAAGAACTTCAGGTTCTAAGACTCTAAGGCTGGTGCTCTATCCACTGTGCCACCCAGCTGCCCCTTTGACATGTTGCTGGTGAATAAGAACACCAAATTCCCTGGTTTGAAGCCACAGACACATAGCACGGAGCCCAGTGCTCGGAGTCTCATGGGAACTCAATACAGGCTCAGTTTCTTAGATATCCGGTGCCACTGACTCCATCCTCATGGAACCACAGAAACTCATTTACACAAAGGTCAGAACCCAGCATGTGTGGTAGGCTATGTGGGCATGTGGGGTCTAAATCCATTTTTTTGTCTTCCTCTCACTTAGATGGATTCACATGCTAGTTTGCCTTGGCAGGACTTCAGAGGGCCAGCCTCCAAAACACCAGCAGGGTCCTGATGCTGGGGCCCAAGTTAAAGACCCTATAGAGCAGTAATTCTCAACCTTCTTAATGCCATGACCCTTTAATACAGTTCCTCATGTTGTGGTGACCCACAACCGTAAAATTATTTTCATTGCTACTTCATAACTGTAATTTTGCTACTGTTATGAATTGTAATGTAAATGTCTGATATGCAGGATGTATTTTCATTGTTACAAATTGAACATAACCCACAGGTTGAGAACCGCTGCTGTAGAGAGTCATCCCCTCCCCGGATTAGATTTCCCCAAATACTCCTTGTGCAGGTTGCTTGATCCCTCTCTTCTGAATTCTTCCTGTATAAAAAATCCTGGCTCTTATTTAAGGTACTGGCTGTCCCTTCCAGCTTGGTGTCATGTGCCTGACAAGTGTCCCATCGATGGTTTCACACAAGATCGTGAAAAAAACCTTAAAAGCTGCAGGGCTGAGTAGAGATCCTTGGGACCCTCCCACTGAACTGACATTGAGCCATCGAGGATTTTTCAGCTGGTTCCCATTTTACTATGATTTTCTAGTTTTACTATCTTCTCTTTCCCCCAAGAACATGAAAGTCTGTCAAATGATTTGCTGATATTCAGATAACTCTCAGTCTGCCACATCCCCTGATCCACTATTTTAGTGACCCTATTAAAAAAAAGACAAAAGGAAACAGAGTGGTTGACCATGAACTGCTAGAGCCAGGCTCTCTCTGAGGTCACTGCTTCCCTTTCCAGGGGTTTATGGGACAGATCGTGGAATTAGGTGATTCCCACTCGGATACTTTGGCCTGTACCCTACATGCCTTCAAGGGCCTCCCCAGGGAGGAGATTTCATGCCTGGTGACTTGTAGTGTTAAAATGATGGGGTTTTGTGTTGGGTCAGCTTGAGATGGTTGTGAGCGCTACACAGGAAAGTGGAACGTTGCAAATCTGCCATTTATAGGTAGCTTCCCAGGCAGAACAGACCACATTTCCCACTGCATTAAGAAGCTGATCATCAGAATTCCTTCTTCTTCTCTCAGAGTAAAGGAGATTAAGTAAATCTGATAGAGTGGTTGCCACTCCTCTTGAATTTGTTTGGGTTCCATCTTTACAAATGCTAGAGTCGTCCTGCCAAATAAATACAATAGGAAAGGATAACATTAAGCAAACTGAGCCCATTGGCAAAGGACACTCAAGTACCTTGTGTTTGCTGAATCAATTGAACTGGCAGAAAGCAAACAAGTTCCTGAGAAGTGGAAGATGAAATTAATCATCCAATAAATTATTTACCCCCACCTTCCTCTAGAGTGGCTCTGACCGTGGTGGGGCCAGGGAGGAAGAACAAGGCTTCGCTGGCATTCGGCAGTGGGCTGGAAGTTCTTAGCTCTCCTTAATCAGTTCAGTCCAAGTGTCTTGGTGATTATTTGTGCTCATGTCAGTTCTCAGGGACTTCAGTTCATATTTGTATCCATGCTGGTAACACCCCAGCGACAGAGAATCCAAGTGCACAGCTCTCCCATTCCCGTGTTGGTTCGAGACAGGAATCTTATTCCTGTTTTGGACAAATGGAGCTTGTTCTTTGCAGAGGAATAAAAAAAAATCACATTAATTTAGCACTTAAGTCACCCACCCGGGTCTTCAGGGCCTTTGGGATATGGCCCCCACCTCCCTTTCAATCTCCCTTCCTCTCTTTCCAGTCAAACTGCTTTCTGGACCCTCTGGGTGGCATCCCTTTTCCTACCTCTGAGCCTCCCCTCTGCAGGTTAGAGCCATCGCCTGCTTTCAAGGAAGAGTCCGGGTGCCACCCCCAGGCCTGTCTTGTTCTCCGGTCATTTGCTTTCTCCTTCCTTCTCTCCTTTCTTCCCCCCTCTCCCTGTGTCTTCCTCCTCTCTCTTTCCTCTTCCTCCTCTTTCTCTCTTTCTCATTCTTGTTCTGTCTCTTGCTTTTTTCCTCTTTGTCAGTCTGTTGGTGCCTCCATGTCTCTCTCTGTGTCTTTGTTTCAGACACTCCTAATTACCTTGTATACACTTAGCATCTACTTATCTGCTCAGAGATTTGCTGCACTGCACTTGCTCACTTAGGTCAGAACACTAGCAAACATCAAGACTGGGTTGATGCAAATGACAGGGAAATTCAGAAGCTGCTAAGTGAAAACCAAGAACTCCATTAAGCTTATCAGCCAGAGATTTTATTCATCTTTAAGAAGGCAACATTTAACTCCATCAAAAGTAAAGTACAAGCAGATGCAGGATTAGATGGGTCCCTGGCTCCATAAGAATGCAGATGAAATACAGTTTTATGCTGAGAGCAACAATTTAAAGCACTTTTATGATGCCCTGAAGGCTATTTATGGACAAAAGAGTACGGGTAGCTACTCAGTGCTGATGGAGTCACACTGATTAGTGATAAGGACATGATCCTAGAGAGATGGGCTGGACACTTCCATAGTGTTCTCAATAGACCATCCGTGCTGAGGCCATTGAGCATTACCTCAGGTTGAAATTAGTCCCTCCCTAGCTGAAGCTCCAACTGAAGAAGAGTTTTGGAATGCCATTAGGCTCCTTTTGTGTGGCAAAGCACCTGGTGCTGATTCTATTCCAGCTGAGATTTACAAGGTGGGCAGGGTACATTGCTCATACAAAAGCTGACAGAAATTTTTCTGGATTATATGGCAAGAGGAGGTTCCGTTGTCCAGCTCAATAAAGGTAAAGGAAATAGATTGTTCTGTGAAAGCCACAGGGTACTGTCTCTTTCTTAGTCATTACCAGCAAGATTCTTGCCAGAGACCTCCTTAATAGGTAGTTTCTTCAACTGGAAGGTGGTCAATCACCTGAAAGCCAGTGTGGCTTCAGAGAGGGCTGAGGAATGGTTGGTATGGTGTTTGTTGCATGACAAGCCCAGGAGAAATGCCAGGAGTAGAACAGAGGTGTGTATGCAATGTTTGTAGATCTTACCAAGGCCTTTGATATTGTCCGTCATGAGGGCTTATGGAAAATTATGTGAAAATTTGGTTGCCTGAAGAAGTTCATATCAGCATTGTACACTAATTTCATGAGGACATGCTTGCCTATGTTCTAGATGATGGATGATGCTTTTGAGCATTCCCACTGACCAGTGGAGTGAAACAAGGCTGTGTGCTTCCTCACATGCTTTTTAGCATGATGTTTTCAGCCATGTTGGCAAACTCCTTCAATGAGGATGAACAGGGCATCAAGGTCAGCTCCCACACTGATGACAAATTCTTCAATTTTTTTTTTTTGCTTTTTTTGGAGGGCAATTGGGGTTGACTCGCCCAAGATCACATGGCTAGTTTTGTGTTAAGTGTCTGAGGCCAGATGTGAACTTAGGTCCTCCCAACTCCAGGGCCAGTGCTCTGTTCACTGCACCACCTGGCCACCCCTAAATTCTTCAATTTGAAAAGGCTGGAAGCCAAGACCAAAATGGAGGGAGTGTTGGTGCAGGATTTTCTGTATGTGGATAATTGCATTCAATGCAGCCTCAGAAGCTGAAATACTTTGGCCTAACAATTAACACCAAGAAAACACAGGTGTTCTGTCAGCCAGCACCACACCATCCATAAGTGAAACCATTGGTTACAGCAAATGGAGAAGTTCTGAATGCTGTGGATAAGTTCACTTATCTTGGCAGTGTACTTTCCAGGAATAAACACATTGATAACAAGGATGAAGCATTCATTACCAGAGCTAGTTCAGTGTTTTTAAGACTCTGAAGGAAAGTATGGGAGAGAAGAGATATTAGATTGACTACAAAATTGAAGGTCTACAGAGTCATTGTGCTGAGCTCCTTGTTGTATACCTGTGAAACCTGGACAGTCTACCAGCACCATGCCAAGAACCTGAATCACTTCCATTTGAATTGTCTTAGGAAGACTCTGAAAATAACCTGGCAGCATAAGGGACCAGACACTGTGGTTCTTACTCCAACTAAACAGTCAAGCATTCAAACTCTACTTTAGAAAGCACATTTCCAATGGTCTGGCCATGTTGTTGTTATGGGAATCTGAAGATCTTCCCTGCCCCTAGGCCCTTTGCTAAAGTGGCTATGTGACTCTGAGGACCCTTGGATATTTGAAAGTATACTCTGTGCCCTAATAGGCTGAATGTGGTCACGTGGAGCCTGTGG
>CM053589.1:207211286-207247713 GCA_028646515.1 Pseudochirops corinnae | reverse complement strand
GGCCCCCCCCCCCCCCCCCCCCCCCCCCCCCCGCCTCAGGTGTAGTTGCTCCTTCCCTCAGGAGCCGCCTCGAAGTCCTCTGCTTTGCATATCTGTTGTATTTATTTGTGTGTAAGTTGTAGCTTTCAGATAGAGAGGATGCTTTCCCGTGTTTGTGAATCCCCTGTCCTCCAACCGTGCCTGGTGCGCAGGCAGCGCTGAATACATTTCTGCTGGATTGACTTGATTGGATTTTTGCCCGGGAGACTGAACAACAAAGGAGACCGAGGCACTTTGCCTAGCTTTAATGGGGCTGTCCTTCAGGCCACGGTGTGGAGGGGCAGCGATGGGGCTCGGTCCATTCTGACTGCTTCCCAGAGCTCATCACTCTTTTTGCTGGCGGCCCCAGGGCTGGTGACTGTGTCATTCCCTTCCCAGGAATTCGGAGCCTTCGTGCTTGTCGCCTCCTAGGGCTCTGATAGCGCTCTTGTGAAATTGCATTTGGTTTCATACATCTACATAAATAATTTAATTTCAGCTGCTTTCATCATGGAAACCTGCCTGTTACTGTGAAATTTACCGAGATGAATCTGCCTCCTTGGAATGTTGATCAGCACAGTGGCCCGAGCCTTTAGACTGAAGAGTTCTAGAATTTCAGCCAGTGACAAGCAAACTGTCCCCCGGTGATTCTCAGTGTTCTGCATGTTAATGTGGATTAACTCAAAATACAGCAGAGAGAAACATCTTTTTTTGGGGGGGGTGGCAGTAAGCCAAACCCTTTGGGTGAGCCAAATTCTTGGAGTCAGCTTAGCTTCCATAGCTCCATAAAATAGAAAATGAGAGCTCCTTACCATTGACGATACATGAGGTGGGCCCTTATGGGTTCAGCCAGAGATTTGTCCGGGAATCAGACCCTGTCCAGGGGCTGAAGAAGGAAAGGAGATGCTGATGTTGTCGGAGAGGTCAGTGTTTGCAGAAGGTCTGAACAGCATCAAGGAGAGGGCAGTGAAGAAAAGGAAAGAAGCAGGGCAGGGCTCTGATGGTGATGGGAAGAAGGTCCCTATCTTTTCCTTGCCTTGACCTGGCTCCATTTTGGAACGGATCTCTTAAAACCAAGGACAAAGAAGGCAAATGTTCAGTGGATTGATTGATTTTATTTTAAATCCCATTTTATGTTCATTTTTAGTTGACATGATTCATTTCCACAAGATTTTGAGTTACACGTTTTCTCCGTCTTTCCCCTACCCACTACCCCAAAACAGTGATCCCACTGTACACTGCCTCCCCCAATCTGCTCCCTCCTATAAGACTGATTTATTATTGATCGACCTATCCAAACGTGGGGTGGTCCTGGCACATCTGGGGAGGGAGTACTTCGGTTGTGGGATGGACAGAGGAGATGGAATTGATGGGCAGAGTGGCAATGGTAGATCTCACCTGAGGCCTGAGGAATGGGCACGTAGGAAGTGGCTCTCACTGCCAAGGGACTTCAAAAAGTGATTCTCATCCATCACATATGACTGAGACACCAGAAGGAAAGGAACCTCCTGTAGAATGGATGAAATCTGTGAGCAAAGGGGGGGGGGCATTGGAAGGCAGGACACACAGAAAGGAAGGGAGTGGCAGAGCTTCAGGGCAGCCAAGGAAAAGTTGGAGGTTTGAACTCCCTTTGAATATGTCTGAATCTTCATTTTTATGTACTTTATGGGTTATAAACACTTCATCATGATTGACTCATTGGATCTTCACAATGACTCTGGGAGATAGATTCTATGATTATTTCCATTTTTCATATGTTGTAAAGGAGGCTCAGAGAGGGTGCTGTGCTTGGCTTCACACAGCTAAACAAGTACCTGAGGTAGGTTTAGAAGGCCTTCTCGATTCCAAGTCCAAGGTACCACCTCATTGTCTAAAAACTTTGTCTAAATAATCGGTCATTACAGAGCTCACCTATAAGTTTCATACATACAAGCATAGCTTATCCTTACAATGGCTGGCACTTGGCCATAGCTGTCTTGAATTTTTTAATGAAGAATGTGGGATTTCTAGTCACCTGGCTGCTGTTGGTTCAATTTTTTTTCAGAGGTTCATGAGAGAGTCTTCCCAAGACAAACTATTATCCTGCCGTAACTGAGTGACCTTCCTGAGTTGTGTCTGAGAAGTCCATTCCTTGTGGCCATCCCTGGGATGGGCCTCTCCTACCCAAGTGGTAGAAAATCCATCAAGGGGACCAGACATTAAGGTTTTCTCTTGGGTGGGACCTGCCACAGCCAACTGACCACTGTCACAATCCACTGAGAATTCAGTGTCATCACCGTGCCTCAGAGGCCCCAGAGAAGGATTCATGAAGGAGAAGAGTGATCCTGAAAAAGCATGTTACCCATCTGAACTGCTCTTGGCCTCCTCTGTGATTTATGGGGGTGATTGTTTGCTCAAGCCCAAGGACAATTTTCCTTGAAAATGACTTTTTCTATTTAGGAAAAGGCAAGAGGAAAGTGCTTCTCTCTAGCAAGGGCCTTGGCATGACTTTTGTGTGGAATGATGAGTCCCACACTCTTAGGAGGCCAAAATGACACTAATTACTCATTTGTGATGCTTCAAGTCATCACTGAGGACCATGACACAAAGATTTTTCAGCTGTGAACAAAATGTGGTGTATTTGTTGTCTCTTTTAAGCTTTTGTACATTCCTAATTACACCATCAATTCATCATATTTATCGTCATCATCAATCTTTGCCAGGCTGGTGCCCAGAGAAATGCCTTTAATGATTCCCCACTCAGGGCTTGGGGGTCTGCTTTGCTTACACGCAGCAGGCCAAAGATTCTCCTCCCCAGACTGCAGACTTTAAGGTAGATCCCCCGCCCCGAATCTCACCCCTCTTGTTTTTGGGGACAATGGAGCTGGTTGATTCCTTAGCTCCTACTTCTGTGATGGCCACTTGTTGTTCCACGATTTATCTTTTCAATTCTTAATAGTAGTCATTGTCAAAAGCCCTCTCCTGGACCCTCTTCTGCTTCTCTCTCTCCCTGAGTTCTTCCTTCTCTCTTCCTTTCCTTTTCTCCCTTTCCCTTTTCCTTCCTCCTTCCTTCCATGCCCTCTTCCTTCTCTTCTTCTCTTTCTCTTTCCTTATCTTTTTCATAAGAATTTCTGGTTTTCTTTTTTGTTAGTCTTCTTTATTTGGGGTTCAGGGCCTAGGCTCCTGTTTAGGAGGTTATTTGGCTGCATCATGGACCATGGGATGTTAAAGTTTAGTGAAGACCCTCAGATAAGAAACCAGAATGGAGGTCAGGCTTCCTAAAGGAATTTGACTTGTTTTTTTGTGGATAGATCTCAAACTTGGACCTGTGGCTGTTTTTTTGTCATGTAAATCTCCGCTCTCAATTATCTTATTGTAAGCTCAAAATCTTTGCAACTCTAGCTTTAATATGTAACTTAACTCACTTTATCTTTAGATGCCAAACTAAATCTGTTTTAACTTTCATGGCTTTGGAGCATATATGTGTGTGTGTGTGTGTGTGTGTGTGTGTGTGTGTGCGTGTGTGTGTAAAATTGTTCTTTGACAAGAATGTATGAACAAAAATTATTTCTCTCTTTCTGGCTGAAAAGTATATAACCCTTCTTAGAATGCTAATTGGGATTGAGTTATTTTTTCTGAGCTCTGAAGCTGTGCTCAAGCACAGTAAGCCTGGGTTTAACCTCTGGAATCTTGGCATCATGGCAGTGTAATTCGGCAGTAATCACTTAATATGAGGCCTCAGTGGGGATCATTCTCCTCTTTTCCTCCCTCCATCATCCTAGGGGACTGAGGAGCAGGCAGATAGGTAAGAGGAAAAACAATGTTTTTAATTACATAAAATAAAATACAGAGGATTACAAAGACACCAATTATATTGAAATATAGTTGTCAAGATATTGAAAAACTTATGGACCTTTCGCTGAGAATTCCTGTGTAGCTGCCATCTTTTTTTGTCTTTGTGGTAACAAGCCCTTGCCTGGAGACCCTCTAGAGTCTGCTGTTCATTGATGAGTTTGCAGAAGCCAGCTTTAGGTTGCCCAAAAGGTGATGAATTTTCTGTCCACAGAACCTTCTGAAGCCCTTTTACTGAGGTTTCAAATGACTTGTGAAGGGGGAGTGGAGGTTCCAGTGATGAAGCTGTCCAGCTGTCCTCAGGCATCAATGCTAGGAGAAGTGTGTAGAGCACCAAGGACAGAGGCTTTAAGAATCTTTCTTCTCCATTATTTGGCCATAATAATTAAGGCAACCCATGAATCCTGAAGCTAATGACCTAACGATGGGTGCCCCTTTATTCTTTGGTTTAAGTTTCAGACTAAGAGAGAGAAGAGGAGGTGGATAAAAATACCGCCACAAAATAAGAGGCAGGAAGGGGCCCGGGTGGGGGTGGGAGTGGGGCAGGGCTGGGGGTGGACTCCCAGATGATTTAGGTTGGACTAAAGTACATAATGTTGGAAATCTCCTTTCAGTGTTGGAAGAAATCAGAGTGAAGACTGTAACCCAGAAAAACCAAACCAAAGCCCAACAAAGCATCCCATGACTCACTTACTGGACAGCCTAGTTGACCAATTACCATTCACTCGTTCTGTTGGAAGCTTCTGTTCACTGGCTGTGGTGCTGGCCTCACTCTGGATTGTTACAAACCAGGTTTCTGAGGCATTTGGAAGGAAATCTGATGAGTGAAGGAAGCTCCAACTGACTACCCTCTTTCTCAGGTTCTCTTTGGAGACATGTTTCCATTGTATGTGACAAAGCTGCTGCATTTTCCTGGAGACACCAGTAACATGGAAAACTCTCTCAGTGAAGATGTTCCTGGGATGCACAGGTGATGTATGAGCACTAGACCAGAAATCTCGAATGCCTGGCTTTATATCTCACCCCACACACTTATGAGCTATATCTACCTGGTCAAGATGGTGGGCTTCTTTGGGTCTCAGTTCCCTTCTCTGTAAACCAGGAGCAATGATAGCATTCATCTTATGGGACTGGTAGGAGGCCCAAGGGAGATTATTCAGAGCCCCTTTTCAACTTTGAGGAACCATGGAAGTGTCCATTCTTTTTCCTTTCACTGAACTGTGTCTCTGCTCTAAGCACAAAGTGGGGAAACATTCACAGGGCTCACATTGAAACATAAACGCTCCTGTTGGCTCATCCAGAATCTCCACAATCTTAATGATTGCTCTCCTTTTGGGAGGAAGAAATGTTGTACTCAAACCCAAATCCTAGGTCACTACATGCCACCTGATTTGTGGCCCACCATTAAGCCCCTTTTGTATTTCTGTCTTTGTCTCCATCCTATACCCTGTAATAGCTTGAAACTGCTTAAGGCATGCCTGGGCATTGCCCAAGGCTTAGTCCCCTCACCCCCCCCCCCCTTCCCTAATTAGCATTCTATATATTCTGCCTGAATCAGCATAAGTGTACAAAGTTCATTATGGTGCAAGACTATCTTATGTTGAGACCGAGCAGGGTCCCTACACCCTTTGCCCAGAACATGACCCAAGCCAGTTCTGGGGAATTCCAGTCCCCCTTACCCAATGACCCCTTCACCCTGCTCTGGGAAGCTGACCATGACCCTCCACCCTGTGCTCTCCACCCTGTTCTAAGAGGGACCCCCATGTTACAGGAAGGTTGTACCCTTGTACCCTTGCACCATATTCCCAAATTAGTCCTGAGCTATAGAACTAACCAATCGCTCTTCTTGGCTTCTGTACATCATGGCTTCTGCTAGCTCCCCTCCCTAATTGTGGCTTTTGTGGTTTTAGCCTTTTTAAACAAGGCCTGTACCCTCAATGGATTACTACCAATTTGAATGAACACTCTGGTAGTTGTGTGCTTAATCAATAAATCCACACCTAAATTAACCCTGAACCCAGGTCTCAGCTTGCTCTTATTCTCTGCACAGCAGAAGGGAAGTTGGCTGAGCTGAGGCGCCTGAGTGTCCTCAGAGAAGAGATACAGAGGAGGGTCCAGGGAGGCTGGACTTTCAGGTGAGAAGGTCCAGAGAGCATGGAGGTGGCCTTGTCCAGCTGTTCTTTGGCCCCACTCATCTTCCAGGAGAAGAAAGCCTTCTTGGGCAGTGAGGCCTCCTCTATGATGTAGCAGCCTGATCACAGAGCTTTCTCTCCTGGGGCGCCTCTATCACTGGAAATGCAGGTATCATTCATAAGCAATATCCATCTCTGAGAACGACATGATTTACATAACAGAGGGTGCTTTGCATTTTGAAGAGTCCCAGAGGAAATGCTGTTATGTGTGCTAAAAACAGGGTTTTCCATCAGTGTTCATTATGCTGTCTGTCTGAAGGGCTCTGCCTGGGCTTTGGAAGAGATCTGCCGGGGAGCCAGGACCAGCTATAGACCACACACAGAAGCTGGAAACATCACTGTTCAGGCTTCCTGTCTCCCATTTCTGCTTTGCCCAAGCCTCCTTTCCTGCCATCTGGCCCCATGCCTGACCCCATGCGCAGCCCTGTGCCCAGCCCCCATACCATCCAGACCCTCTGTGATCCAACTTCTGTAGCTGCCCTTCCCACATCTCTGAGCTTCAGAGAGTCTAGTAATGGAGGAGATCTGGGGGGGGGGGGGGGAGTCATTGAGCACAACCTCCCATTTTACAGAACAGGAAACTGAGGTTCAGAGAGGGACCCCAGCTGTTGCCAGGCTTTTCATGCCTCAGATGAGACCTGTGACCGTTAGTGCCCTGGGTCTTGGCTACTCTCTCTTCCCTCATGAGAATCTCATTCTGGAAATTCCATGCCCTGGTTTGGCTGCTCTTTAGGATGGCTTTTATTATCTCTGGTCTGATTTCCTTCACTTAAGATCTGTTCTGAAGTTCCAGAACTGTGGACCAGCCAAGCTACTGGAGAGAAGAATTACCCCTGGGGATACACTGTTAGACCCTCAAACACATGAAGAATATCTACAACTGAGTTGAAGGGGGGCTCCATTCTGTATTGGTGGAGTGATCACATGAACTGAGGAAGCCATGCACTTGGGGAGGATGTCTCTTCCTGAGCTTTGAGGCTGCACCCCCTTGTTAGTGACATTATTTGTTTTAGGTGATTCTTTTCCCTAAGGGTTCAGCTGTTACCTCACAACTCCTTCAGAAGGTGCCCTCTGCCAGATGGGGAAATGTGACTTCAAGCTCATTGTTTCAGGTATCCCCCTTGCACTTAGGCATGGAAATATTTGGTTAAATCCCAAGGAACAAAGCAATTGAGATGTGAAGGAGAAAGTTTTTGGTGGGATAAATGGATGAGTCCAGTGGGAAGAGTGAAGCCAGGGTGGGGAGACCACCTGTTCCTCTGACAGTTTCACCTGTGTCTCTGTGTAGTTACCAGTGAACATTTCTTTACTGAAAACACAAAAGAGGTCCCTGAGTGACCCGACTAAGGCTTCCTGTGTCCTTAGTGACAGCAAAGTCCCCTGTGTCCCTGAGTGACCCAACTAAGGCTACCTGTGTCCTTAGTGACAGCAAGGTCCCCTGTGCCTCTGGTACCCTTGTAAATTCAGTTTAATTTTGGGAGAAAGAGCTAAGAGTTTAAAAAGATGAGATGGGGTTCTGCTGCCCCCACCCCTCCCTTTGGTGGTCCTTTGGGTGCCACATGTTGCCCTGACTTCAGACGTGTCGCAGGACTAAGTTGAGGTCTGGGGCAGCCTAACAGGATGGCGTTTATATCCAAGCAGTTATGGGGATGATATTCTCCTATTTCTTCCCAAGGACCTTGGGCTGAGCTGAGCTCGTCACAGGAAGCCTTCCCCCAGGCCCTGATTTGAACACTTCACCCTGCACCATCATATTACTTTGACACTGGCATGGCATTCAGAGAGTGGCTCTGCACATGAGAGGGAGAGCATCTTTTCTGATTGATTGGGGGCCACCTTTAGACTCAAAGGCTTTTTTGGACAGGTTGGCCAGTTTCCAAAAGTGGAGCCTCATTTTTCTAGATGTACTAAATGAAATTCAAGCAGTGCATTCTCCACTAGGGTGAAAACACTGCAATATTGTAATTATTGCCTTATTTAGTGGAATTCTGTCACAAAATTCTAACTCAGCCAGAATGCTCATCTCAGCTTCCTGGGGAGACTCTCTCCTTGGCTTTGGAACTGAGCATGGTCAGGGGTGGGAATGACATACATTAACTGGAGTTTCAAATTGTAACCCAGCTTTCTTACAATGTCAGGATTTTTTTTTTTTTACTGGCCATTAAAAAAGTTTGTGTATATTGAAATTTGGTCTTCCTCAGCTGGGTTTCACAAGCATTTTGCCTTTGGCTCCTGCCCTGGGAAGACTTTGAAATTCAGCTGTTATCTTAAGATTTTACAGGGATCCTATGCTGAGCTTAGGGAAGTTTTAAGGGAACCTGGTCGTTCAAGCAGGCTCCTGGAGAGGCCCATCACCCACACAGCTCTGGGGCAAGATCCTAGAATTCATTTCCAGAGGATGAGTGGCATCAGTGTACCTCAGTAGGCTTCATCAGCATGCTGGGTTTGAAGGGAGGAGAGCTGAAATGAAGACAGCCAGGTGGTGTCCACAGAGTGGCTTCAAGTAGGACACTGCTTTTCTCTCATTTCAGTCACTAATCACCCCAGGGAGAGTTGTGTGACTACTTGGATTTCCACCTAGTCGGCCCTAGATTTCTGGGGGAAGAGGAAGATGCACAGAACTTTGCCCTGGTTCTAGTTGCTTTCATTGCCTAATGGGTCATGGTGCTAGTAGAATGAGTATGGAATGGACCTGCACCCCTCTTGCCTCCACTGAGGCCCTGCCAACTTCCTTTCCTCATGAGGGGTTGGGTGCTTCTCTCCTTCTTGCTAGGACCACCAGGCCCTATTCTGCTCAGTTTGTATTTAGAGTGGAAAACATGGCAGGGTCTGTGTTTTCCACTTGATATAAAATTACAGAGTCTTTGAGTTGGAGAGAACCTCAGAGACCACCTGTGGGCCCCCCTACCTGCTATGACAAATGGCGGGCCAGCCTTGGATGGCAGATCTTCAGTGAAGAGGAAGCTGCTTCTGGAGGTGCCCTGGCCCACTCTGGGAGGGCCCTAATCACTAGGATTTTTCTAGCCTCCAGCTGAAGGCTGTCTCTTTGTAACTTCTACTTATTGGTCCCAGTTCTGCCCCTGGGGCTGAGGAAGACAAAGTGAATTCTGTGGCATAGCCCCTTCAAATGCTTGGTGACAGTCATCAGGTTTCCACTGGGTCTTTTCTTCTCTTGGCTAAATGTACCCATTTTTCTTAACCTATTTTTGCATGGCATGGACGTTAGGCCCCTCACCATCCCAGCTTCCCTCCTCTGGGCTTTCTTGGGATTATCAAAGGCCTGCCTACAACATGGTGCCCAGAATGAAGCACAAGGCTCTGGCTGAGACCCACTGGGGGCAGTCCAGCAGCCTCCTGGCAGCCTCCCTCACAGCGCCCTCTTGCAGGAAGGTCTAGCTCTGTCAATACTTACTTTGGCTTTCCCACCATAAGGCTACCTTACATTAAGTTTGCAGTTCACCACAACTTTCAAGTTGTTTTCTTCTTTTTCAGATGAACTGATGAGCAGTTCTACCCCCATCATCGAATACTTTTGAAATGGGCTTTTTTGAATGCAAATATAGACTTTTTGTTTATCCTTACTTATTCTTATCTCTTTGAATTCAGACCAGTGTTCTATCAAGATCCTTTTGGATCCTGACTCTGCCATCTGGTGCATTAGAAATCCATCCCAGATATGTGTCAGCAGTAAGTTTGATAAGTATGACATCTATCTATGTTTGTTAATCTAAGGCATTCATAAAAATGTCAATTAGCACAGACTCCCAACATTCTCCAAGGCTGTCCACTACAGACATTGGTCCTTCTTTCTGAGTGTCAAACCACTGATGATGACTCTTTATCCATCACTGAAGTCATTCGGTAAATTCTGAATCATTCATCTAATTGGATAATGATGATGATGGTGGTGATGGTGGTGGTGCTGCTGCTGCTGTTGCTGTTGCTGATGGTGATGGTGATGATGGTGATGATGGGATGATGATGATGGGATGATGATGATGGTAACTATACACACTGTTATAACACTTCCTGGTTTGAAAAGCACTTTGCAAAGAGAATCTCTTTTTGTCCTTACAACAACCCTGAGAGGTAGATGCTGTCATTATCTACTCTTATTTATCTCCTCATTTGTCCAGTTTTCTCCACAAGAATATCCTGAGAGACTTTAAGAAATGCTTTACTGAAATCTAGGTGAATGCTCTTAGTGCCCTCTCACATCTGGAATCCTGACAAAAAGGAACATGAGCTTGGCCTGGGTTGACCTGTTCTGCAGGAAGCCGGGCTGGCTCTCCCACTTCCCCTTCTCCACACTCACCAATCACGTCCTTAATGAGCTATTTTAGAGTGTTGCATGGAAGCCACACTCTCTGGCCTTGTAGTTGAAGATTCTTATTCTCTTTCCTTTTTGGAAAACAGAGACATTTACTCTTTTCTGATACTGGGGTATCTCTCCCTTTCCCCATTATCATTTAAATATCATTGATGGTGGCTCAGTTCTTTCAGTATTGAAGAGTGTAGCTCATGCCTCCACTGCTCTGGATCTTTTCCTCCTCTGGAACTTGGCCTGGGGCCCTGGGAATATTAGCTCTGATCTGTAATCTGGCATCTTATCTTTTCAGAACAAGGCCACCATGCCATTTTCTAGCTGTTTCCAAATCATGCCATCTGCCCCCTGGCCATCGTCCTCTTTCTCCCCTTGGGAGCCCTTGGACTGGGACTCTGAGCTCACCTTACTTTTTGGTTACACCAACTGCAATGTTCTGGTCTGTTGCTGCATTGATTCTCAGGGTGCTCATGAGTTTCTACTCTTGAAACTCCATTACATGAAGTGACTTCTTTTTTGATTTCCACAGCTCCCAGATATACTGATGTTCTGAAACTGGAATTCATTGTTTTTTTTTAACCTGTTCAAACCAACAAATGCTTTCTAATACTTCATAAACATTTTCCACCTTTTTACCATGACTGTACCCAACTAGATTGGTCTTGAACGCTTGGAGAGAAGCCATACTTTGATACACTTACTCCATTCTCATGGCCTCTGCTGATTCAGGTTTTAGTGTTCCTCTTGCTATTAGGCCTTGCAGTTGACAATCTACCTAGCCCCCACCTGGAAAGGTCTTCCATCTTTTTGCTGGGCAGACTCCCAAACAAAGACAACATCTGTTTGTTGAGGTGCTCCCCCAACACCACATGTGTTTTCCAGTCTCTGTAAACATCCTTCCTGAGTGAGGCTGGAGATCTCACTTCCAATGCTTTGTATGATTCCAAAGTTTGGCCTTAAAGTTTTCTGGATCTGTCTCTTTCCTCACTTTTAGAAACATGCCTCTGTTGTAAGACTTTCATTTTATTTCTACCCCAATCAGAAATAAAATGTTTCTCTCCAAATAGACATAGGAGACAATTCTAATTTAGGTCTATGGTTTCATTGTAATATAAACCCAGGCCATGGTCTATAGTTTGGGGAAAACTATTAATGTTTAGAGCTTTTTTGAATGTTTCAAATGACATTTTGGTTCCAGTTTAGTGCTAATGATTTAGCTCTACATCCTCCTTAATTGATATCATATTAATTTCTCTTAAGTATCTTCTCCTCTTTGAGAGGTTCTCCAAGGGAAACATCAGCCACTTTTGGAAATCTTGATTCTTAGGAGTTTCAGGAAGCTTCTTTCCTTGGGCACCTTACAGATGTCAACCAAGGTTTTATGTGACTCTTCATGCCACTTAGCCGATTCTTCTTCTATATTTTTAATATTCACTTATAAAAGGTCTCATCTTATTCCCAATAATCCCTAATTGTCTTCAGAATCCTAATTGGATCCAGGAAAAAAGAACTTGGTGGTTGTAGAGAAGGCAGTGACCAGTCCCCCTCGCCTCTCTTTTCCCTTCTGGGGGGGAGGAGCATTATGCAGGACTGTTTCAAGCTGCATCCCAAGAGTCAGGTTGGGGAGGAGCTGCTTGCTGCTTTCCAAGCTGGGCTTTGGTGAGGCTCTAAGCGTAAGTGAGCCTGAGTACATGTCCTGGCTAGGCAAGCCTCAGACCCTCACTAGTTACTTTGGCATATCACTTAACTTCATCAGCTGTAAAGTGGAGATAATAATAGCGCCCACCTCCCAGAGCTGTGAGATAATGAGATAAAATTTGTGGTGCTTGGCACAGTGCCAGGCACAGGGTCAGGGCTCTATAAATGCCATCGTCATCATCATCGTCATCCCCTTCCATTTGGTCTGAGCCGTCTCCTGTTAAGGGAAGCTTCTGCATCGGAGAGAGTGACTGCCAAGAAGAGGCTGGCTCGGGCCTGTGTACGTCACCGAAAGACAGTCTGAAGAGTTGTTTGGACAGTTCAGAGACACGGCGAAATGGAAAATGCCTGCACTGATGTCCTGGAATTGTCTAATGCTCTGAGGAGGCTTAAGTGTCACTCTTCCAGCTTGGAACCGGAGTCCTAAGGTGAGTCTGCTCCAAGGCCTCCTATTAAATTGGAGCTTAGTTTTCTAATATCTAGCTTTTCTCTTTGGCGTGTAGGAATAAACTACTTGTCCCATCCATGAGCCATGTTGTGCATCAATATGTCTTTCTATTCCTTCCTTTTGGGGAAGCCACTAAGTGAAATCATCTTTGGTATGGAGAGGGTAAGGGTTTAATTCACCAAAGAGTATGAGAAATGGGGGCCTGGCTCCTTTCGTTAGAGGCCAGCTCCCCCCAGGACTAAGGCTAGTCTAGTTGCATGTTTGGGTACAGGACAGAGAGTGGTGGGGACCCAGCCTCTGTGGGGCTCATCTAAAAGTTAGAAAGACAGTCAGTTACCAAGTCTTGTTGATTATTCCCACATACCATTTCTCAGACTAGACCCTTCCTCTTCCTAGAGTGGCCTCTGTCCTTTATCAGGCCCACCTTTGATCCGGGCTCCCACCTGGATCATTGTAACAGCTATCTGCATGACCAGCCAGGCCTCAAGTCTCTTCCCTCTCCAGTCCATCTCTCACACTGCTACCTGACCATGTCACCCCACTGCCCAAGAAGCTCTAATCACTCACTATTGCCTCTCGGATAAAATTCCTATTTCTCTGTTTGACACTTAGTGTTCCTTCTCATCCAGGCTCCTAGCTTCTCTCTAGCTCCATTGTACTTACTCTCCAACATACACCCTGTGGTCCACCCAGCTGACATTTCCACACTGCAGTCCATTTCCCATTCCCACACCTTGTGTGAGCTGTCCTCTGTCCCTGGAATGCCTTTCCTCCCCATCTCCACCTTGATTTCCCTGTGATTTAAGTTGCACGGTCCCTAGTTGCCTTCCAAGGTGGCTTAGACCCTGCCTCCTAGCTGAAGCTTTTCCCAATCCTTCTTGTCACTGGTGCCATCTGCCTTCCCTTCCCCTCCAAAGGCCTCTAGATGCTGTGTGATGAGTTACACACATACATGGTCCCTTCCCCGGGAAGGTGAGCTGCTCAAGGACAGAGCCTGTTTCAGTCTTGCCATCATATTTCCAGTCCCTAGCACAGCTTGGGCTTTGGGCAGAACAAGTACCATGATGCGTGGTCACTGATTGAGTGATCAATTACTGTCCTTCCTGTGCTATCTCTCATGAAGGTAGATCCCAGCTCCCTCATGTGTGACTTCCCTGAAGCTCATGTGTTAGACTGATGGTAAAACAGCTTCCCCTCTCCTACCCATCACTGTCAGGGCCTCTGATTCTGACAAGGCCATGGGAATTGGGGTGATGAGCACTTTTCAGCTTTTGGGAAATCTGACCAAAGGGCAGGAACATAGCTAAGGCTGGCTAGCTTCCATGGCTGCCTCTGCTGGAAAAATCCCTTCCTCACACCACACTGCTAGCTGCCATCCACTTTATCTTGCTGTGCTGCGTGCCATTCCTCTGATTGGTCATTCAATTTGGAACACTGGCACAGTGCAGGGAACGGAACTGTAGAGTTTTATTCTCAGGTGACCGGGAGTTGACTGTATAGACCCTAAGGAGCTCTCTAAGCCCTACTCAATGAGACCTACAGTTACTTCCAAGAGATTGTCCCAGCCATCCACAGAGGGCAAATTCAGTGGATGAAAAATACCTATCACCCAGACTGTGGAATGTGTCTAGAAAGACAGAACAGAGTGAAATGCTTCTGGTAACAGTTTGAGGTCTTATATCCATTATGCTTTAAGAGTTAAGAAGCACTATACATCTATTGCCTCATCTGGGCCTTACAGTATCCCTGGGAGGCATGTATTTCAGGGTTTATTTCAATGTTACAGATGAGGACACTGAGGCTCAGAAAGGGGAAGGGAACTGACCCTCATTGCAGAGCATGCACATCAAAGCTGGAATTTGTATCCAGGTTTCTTATGTCTCTAGACCAATCCCTTTCCCGCTACACCACACTGTGTACCCTTTTGGCTGTAGGGTAGGGAATCTAGAGGCAAAGAACAAGAGGAGAGCAGGCTGGACGGGAGTCAGGAAATGATTCCAGTGACTCAAGCTTCTTAGTGGCACCAAAGCTTAGCTTTAGAAAACAAAGTAACACAACAAAACTGCCAACAATAAGAGAAACACTTCTCTCCCAGGGATGCTTTCCAGTTGTGCCTCCTTCAATCCCATTATTTCAGAAGAACCCAAACTGCGGGTGACCCAAAGGACAATGGCGAGACACATGGCCAGCTGGTGGCTGGCATTCAGCCAGTGGCGCCTTAGTCACACACAAAGAGTGATATGGGAAATATCCAGAGAGAGAACATAAGCTCCTTGAGGGCAGGGGCTCCCCTCTAGCTCCCGCCAAAGTGACTGGCATCCAGTAGATGTTGAATGAATGTTTGTTGGTTGGTGTAGTTATTTCCTGCACAATCGGAAAAGCAAATGGAGCAGTGACATACCAAGGGTGAGAGAAGCTCAAAGGAAAGCTCAGGAGCTCCACTGGTGTCTGTGAAAGGCTTAGAGGACCCGAGCTGGGAAGGTCTCAACATGTTGTGTGGATCCCTTGTAGATCGTGCGGGGGAAGGCAGGGATCAGAGTTCTGCAGGATAAGGGGACGTGGGGGGGGGGGGGCCACAATCTGTCTCAGTAGATGGACAACCTGCATGGATGAGATCATGGAATTGTCCAAGTCTCCCAGTAAATGATGGCAGTGGAGTCATGGATTTGATTTAAAACCATATAATCCTGGTAAGGTTCTGAATTCCTCCACTGGGTGATTTCTGTATCTCCCTCCCAAACAGTGAGGCAAGTTGGATACCAAAGGAAGAGGCCAAGGAGCTCCAGATTGGTTACAAGTAGTAGTTTAATCAATTGGATACTTACATTGGTGCAGAATGATGGATCTCTGCCCAGAGTGTAACAATCTTTTAGCTGGGGTTGTGGCCAGACCAATGGTGGATCACTGCAAAGACCCCAGGAAAGTCTAGTGGCCATTATAGAAATCAGATAAAGGGAGCAGGAGCCCTAGGGTGCTTCACTACTGATTGGTGGATAATTCGGGTTTCTTCTTAGTAAGAGCTCACTTCCCGGCTTGGGCGTTAAACCAGTGTTGATGGGTAAATGCCCCCAAATAGGATTGTCAGAATGGTCACACACAGGTCACCTTATTCTTGTTACAGCTTTTACCAGACACATTATCTGAGTTATGACTCATGTCTAAATTATGATTTCTTAACAGGTCACCCTGTGCAGGCTTCTACCTTTCACAGAGTTTGAGTTAATGACTTTTCACTTCTTACTCTGTATTATGGCTTTTCACTAGTCAGGATCCCACAATACCTTTTGGGAAAGTCAAAGGGTGATCAGTCATTCCTAATTAATGGTGATTAGTTCCAAGGCAGCTGGGTGGCACAGTGGATGGAGAATGGAACCTGGAGTCAGGAAGACTCATCTCCCTGAGTTCAAATCCAGACCCAATCACATACTAGCTGTGTGACCCTGGACAAGTCACTTAACCCTATTTGTCTCAGTTCCCTCATCTGTAAAATGAGTTGGAAAAGGAAGTGTCAAACTCCAGTATCTTCACCAAGAAAACTCCAAATGAGATCACACAGGATTGGACACAACTGAAAAATGAGTGAACAGCAGCAGTCCTATCAAATTTTCTTCTTTTTTTTGAATAGCAGTGAGCTGCTACACTAAGAGCTCCCTGCATTGGGAGGGGGGAGACTCTTGGAGAGAACAGGAGGAAAGTGGGGTAAGATTTAAGTATGTGGGAGAGGTTGTTCTAGCTTCATTGAGACTTCCTGGACCTGGGAAAGGATTCCCAGGAGATAAGAGGTAGGACAGAAAGGGAAGTCTGATGATGTCAATAACTAATTGTGTCAATTTCTGAATTGTGCCTAAGAGTGGCCTGGAATAATGGAGACTCGTTTCCCTGTGCCCCCTGTTACTCTTGCATTCTTGCTCCTGAGAGAAAGAATGGTCCAACAAGCAGGACCACAAAAGAATTGCCCCAAGAAAGGTGGCCTGGGCCAAGCTATGGTTTTCTGAGGTGGATACCAATGTCTCAATTCCACTCAGTGACCTGCCAATCCCAGAGAAGTTCAGTAATAACATTCCCAGACAGGGCTGAGAGGGAGAGCAGTCAACATGACCAAGGGAAATGCAGAACACCTGCTGTGACCTTGGGACTTGTCTCACACAAATGCCAGCTCCTGGGTTTAGAGCTGGGAAGGGCATTAGTGGCCCTATAGTCTAGCATCTAGGATTGGCACAGGATTCTTGCAGGGTAGCAGCAAAGTCAGCCAGCTCCCCTGCTGGTTCAGCCGCTAGCCACTCGGGCACTATGCAAAGTGTGAGCCAGGATCCAAGGCTCAGACTAGCTCTCCTAGTGCCACAGCTCAGCTGAATCAAGGGTTAAATCTGCTTCTGTAGCTCCACTTATCCCAGACTAGCAATGATGAAATGTTTCCTGACTTCTAAATAACCAGCTTCTGAATGATGGGCATGATGTGTGGTCTTCATTGCTGTGGATGGCTACCATACTTGGCACACTGTTCAGTGGCCCTTCACCCGACCAGGAGAACCTCTGGCTTGGCTTCTCACTACCTTTCCTGTGGGAAGAAGGTATTTTCTTTCTGATGTAAATCACTCCTTACTTAGTTTTCAATGTTCTAACTCCCAAATAGTAAACATCAACTTTCCTAGGCAATCAATAGTTCTTTAAAAAGGGGCTTTGATTTCACCACTCTTGGTTTTAATTACCAAGAGGTTTTCAATGGGATTGCTTGGGTTTAGCTACAGAGGAAGAGAAATGAATGATGAAACTTGTTTAAAACCAACTTTGCCTATGTTGTACAGTTAGCCAAAGTCCTGCCTGTTTTTAATATGCCCCTCGAAAGCACAAATAGGACATCCTTCAGTAGCTAGTGAAAGGTTTTCAGTGGTCCTTCCCCACGTTGGTTTACAAAGAATGATTTTTCTGTAAGTATTTGAGGACATATTTGAACTCAGGTATCCCAGATTTCTGGGGCATATGGGTGGTGCAGTGAATAGCATGCTGGGCTTGGAGTAAGGAAGACTTGAGTTCAAATTTGACCTCAGACACTTACTAGTTGTGTGACCCTGGGGAAGTCACTTAACCCTATTTGCCTTAGTTTCCTCATCTGAAAGATGAGCTAGAGAATGAAATGGAAAACCAGTCCAGTGTCTTTGCCAAGAAAACCCCAAAAGGGGTCACAAAAAGTTGGACGTGACCTAAAATGACTAAATGACCACAACAAAAACTCCCTGACTTTAGTCACAGTGCTCTATCCATTGTGCTACCCAGATCTTTGGGATTCAGTGTTCACTTTAAGGGAAGAGAAGAGGAGAAGAGAGGAGAAAATAAAAGAAGAGAGAGAGAGAGAGAGGGAGGGGGAGAGAGAGAGAGAGAGAGAGAGAGAGAGAGAGAGAGAGAGAGAGAAAGAGAGAGAGAGATTATTTTACTTTCTAGCTGGAAATGCTACAATCATGGCAGGGGTGGCCTGTGTGAAACCATGGATGATGAGAAAAAGAACACCCAGTCAAGTTGACTATTTTGGCTGACACTTAGAATATATGAAAGGGGTTAATGGGAAATGGCTCTAAGGGCAAGTGGGAATCAGACTGAAGAGGACCCTGAATGCTGGTCCAGGGAATTTGTCATTTGTCCTCAGGGCTTGGGAAGCCTTTAAATGTTCTTGACCGGGTATGGCATTGTCAGCTTTGAGCTTCATGGTTGTGGTGCTCTCAAAGACCTTCAGCACAAAGGAGCACTGCTCTGGCCTCCTGGTTTATTTAAGATTGCTGCAGGCAAAGCTTTGAGTTACTAGAGTTAGCTAACGATGGAATAAGCCACGTCAGGAGGGGGCACTCTTCTCTTTCTGGGAGGTTTCAGGTAGAGACCATATGTTTAATTTTCAGTGATGTTTTAGATAGTATCGCTCTTCAGGTGGGTTTGAACTGATGGTCTCTTCCGACTCTGATTTCCAACTGATATGCCATGATGCTTGGGTCCTATTTGAAGGAGGGATTGGAGATAGGAGAGAGTGGAAGCAGGGAGGCCAATCAGGAACCTCTTGCAATATTTCAAGTGGAAGATGATGAGACCTGAACTGGGTAGTGATTGTAGGGAGAGAAATAGAGACATTTGTGAGAGCGTCTTTGGAGGTAGCACTAAAAGAATATGACAACAGATTGGATGGGGAGGGAGGTTTGGAAGACACATACACACAGAGACAGAGAAAGAGAAACAGAGAGAGAACCACACAGAGAGATACAGAGAGAGAGAGACAGAGAGACAGAGACAGAAAGAGAGAGACAGAGACAGAGAGAGACGGAGAGACAGACAGAGAGACAGAGACAGAGACACAGAGAGACAGAGATAGAGAGATGGAGAGAGACAGAGTGAGGATGATGTTTAGATTTTGAACTTGGATGATTGGGCAGATGATAGTTCTCACTTCCTCAGTAAAAAATGTGGGGAATCTTAGGGTTGGGGTTGCTTTCAGGAGGAAGATAATACATTCTGTTCCATGTGAACATGATGAGTTTTGGATACTAATGGCACATTGAGATGGAAATAGCCTCCAGATCTTTAATAATGAAAAGCTAGAGTTTAGAAGAGAGATGGGGGCTGGCTGTAAAGATTTGGTAACTTTCTGTATAGAGATGATAATTGGAACAATGGAAACTGACTAGATTTTCAAGGGGTTGCTTATATATAGAGAAGAGCTCTGGAAGCCTTGGAGGATACACTGCTTGATAGGTGGAGAACACAGGATGGTCCAGCAAAGATGAAGAAGGGGTAGCCATCCAGGAAGAAAGAGAACTTAGTGAGAATTGTAACAGAAGCCAAGGGAGGAGAGAATGTTCACGAGTAGGAATGAGTGCGTCCTCCTATTGGGGAATGGCTGAATAATGTCATGCTGTATGGAATATATTGTGTCATAAGAAAAGATAAAACGGGGAATTTCACAAGAAACTGGGAAGACTTCTTTGACCTGATATAGAGCAAAGTGAGCAGAACCAGGAGGCCAATTTCTACAATGACAACAACAGAGAGGGAAAAATACTTTGAAAGAGTTTAGAACTCTGCAGTGATAAACCTTGAGTTCAGAAAGCTGAAGATGGAACAGGACACTCAACACATTGCCAGAGAGGGTGATAAAATTACAACATGAAAAGAGCTGGATATTTTTGACTTGGCTAATGGCCATGATTTGCTTGACTATATATGCTGGTAAAGATAGTTTTCTTTGTTTTTTTTCATTTGTTCAGTTGGGGAGGGGAAAATGGGAGGCATAGATTATAAATGTTTGTGAAAATAAATATAATTATTAAAATAAAATTTAAAATGAGTACTCAATAAATCAAAAAGGAGTGACTAGGAGGTGAAGAAATGGAGGTGACAAATGTTACTACTCCTTCTAGGAGTTTGGTTGTGAAAGGGAAAAGAGATATAGACAATAGTTTGAGGGGATGGCAGTACTTTGAGGATGGCAGAGAGCTGGCCAGGTTTGTGGGCAGCAGTGAAGAAGCTAGTTGTTAAAGAGGGGTTGAAGGTCATTGAGAGGGAATGGTTGATTAGGTAGCCTTCCAGAAAAGATCAACGGGATGGGATCAATGGCATAGTTTTGATGTTGGTATGGAGAAGGACTAACTCCTCCTCTAAGACTGGTGCAAAGGAGGAAAAATGGGTTTGGAGGATTAGCATGGGAAAGAAGGTAGTGTCCGTGACAGGCCTTCTGTTTTCTGGATTCTGCAGGAGGTGAAGTTTTCAGCTGAACAGATGTGAGAGGCATCAATGAGGGGGCTTTGAGGAAAGAGGTGAAGTTTGGAATAGATGTTGTGGGTAATGTCATAGTCAATCAGGGAAATCAGGAAACAGAGTGTCATGGTCAATCAGGAAAGAGTCAAAGATTGTCTTTCAGCAGGAATCACTTAGTTGATACTGATATTTTTATAGACCTATGCTCTCATCAGTGTGGGGACTCCCTCCAACTGGACAGGTCAATGCTACCATTCATTTCTTATCCCATGACACTGTCATCCACATGAGCCTGTCAAACCCCACAGAGAGATGATGCAAAGTTGATGAGGGCTTTCTTCTTGGTACCTTGTTGTAGTGTTATGAATGGAATACCTGGGATCTCTGTGAGTGTTCACTCACTCTCAATAGAGGGCTGTTCTGGATTAACTAGATCTCCTTTAAAACTTGCTTTAACCTCTCCTCTCTGCCCCCCCCCCCCCCATGGTGTCTGTCTCATGAAATCATCCTGTCATGGTTTTCTATCGTCCTCACATTTGTCATTATGTCCACAGAGTTTAGAATGGTGCCTTGCATGTAGTAAATACTTAACAAATGCTACCCAACGTAAGATTTTCCAAATTAGTTTCTATTCTTACAGGAGCGTATAGTCACAGATTAAGAGCTGGAGGTGACATTAGACAGGCCCAGTGCTCTCATTTTACAGATCAGAGCATTTAGGCTCAGCAAGGGAAAGTGACTTGCCTAAGGTTTAGAATTTGGACCCAGATTCTTTTTTTGGTCTTTTTTTTTTTTTTATTAAATTATTTATTTTTAGTTTTCAACATTCACTTCCATAGGCTTTAAATTTTCTCCCCCTCCTTCCTCCCTTCTTCCTAAGATGGCTTGCAATCTGATATGGGCCTTACACATACACTCCCATTACGCACATTTTCACATTAGTTATGCTGCATAGAATTATAATGAATGGGAAAAAACATGAGAAAGAAAAAATAAAATAAAATAAAATCAAACAAAAAAATAAAATAGTCTGCTTCATTCTCCACTTCAGCTCCACAGTTCTTTCTCTGGATGTGGTTGGTGTTTTCCATTGTGTGTCCTTTGGAACTGTTTTAGGTCCTTGCACTACTGAGAAGGGCTAAGTCCATCAAAGTCAGTCCTCGAACACTGTGGCTGTTACTGTGTACAATGTTCTCTTGATTCTGTTCCTCTCACTCAATATCAGTTCATATAAGTCTTTCTCCTCTGAAGTCTACCTGTTCATCATTTCTTATAGCACAATAGTATTCCATTACATTTATATGCCACAACTTGTTTAGTCATTCCCCAAGTGATGAGCATCCCCTTGATTTCCAGTTCTTGGCCACCACAAAAAGAACTGCTATAAATATTTTTGTGCATGTGGGTCCTTTTCCCATTTGTATTATCTCTTTGGGATACAGCCCTAGAAGTGGCATTGGTGGGACAAAGGGTAAGCACATTTTTCTAACCCTTTGGGCATAGTTCCAAATTGCTCTCCAGAATGATCCCCAATTCTTTAACTCCAAATTCAACAGTCCTTTTGCTGTATCATAACTTCCATTCTAAACCAGTGTTGCCCTTACCTGTCATATCTCTCATTTTGTCAATGAAATCAAGAATTTCCTACATGAAGTGATTGCTTCTAATTTTCATGGTTGATTTACATTGGTTAGACTTTTTTTTTAGGAAATGATGATTTTGTATGTTGCTATCTCTTATTTTATTCATTTCCCATTTTGAGAAAGCATCAATATATTGTTTAAATGGATGAATTTGGTGTCTGTAATAGAAATTGTTTCAATATCTTTTGTTTTCGACATTACCAGATTGTCTTCCCACACCCCTCCCCTCTTGCCTTTTAGAGAGCCGTCCCCCAAAGCAAATAATATTTTAAAGAAAAGGAGGAAGAATAGAAAACAAATTAGGAAACATCCATATATCCAAAAATCTGAAAGCGTACACAACTTTCCCTAGTGGCGGACCGCTCTTCAGCCACTGCAGGGCAGCTTGCTTCTCCCATCTCCTCACTGTGGCGACGAATATTCTTTTTTGATGTTTTGTGTTTTTTCTATGTTTTAGTCACTGGATTTGACTGATCAATGGGCACCAGTCCGGGCTCCGCTTCCCATGCTTTCCCGTCACCATCCTATTCATACTTTCTTACACTCCTCAATATCCCATTGCTCTCATGCATCACAGGTTGTTTAGCCATTCCAGGGCATCTACGTTGTTTCTCGTTGTTTCCTCCAAGTCTTTGCTGCTCCGATTACTGTGTTTACTTGGGGATATTCTTCTCATGCATGGCCTTCTAGGAGTTGAGACCAGGCAGCTTGGAGTTACTTTAATTGCATTTCGCATCTTCTTCTCATTTTCACTTTTTCTCCTAATTTGGTATTGATTTTGACCTTTTCTCTAATGAGTTGATGGTTGTGTGGTCCAGAATTGTAGGGGCAGGAATGGCTCCCACAATAGTAAATTTGGTACCTGTTGAAATCTAGCCAGCTTCATTTTTAACACCAGGTAGTGCTTCTGGTTCCAGCATCTCTTTACTCTAGCCTTAAAAAAAAAGATTCATGGTGTTTAAGAATGAGGTTTCCTACTCTCTGCAGGTCTTTGGAAATTAAAAAAAATATTTCTGAGCACATTTACTAGCTCTCCTCCCTCCTTATATCCATTTTTTTTGCATTGAGTTCAAGAGGTATTAATGTGCATGTTGATTTCATCGGATATTAGAGACCATAAATCATTAGAAGACCCATTCAGCATGGTGGTATACCTTTGTAACAGAATTTAGCCACATGTCCCAGTAGCCAAGGAATTCAACTCAGGCATGGGATCTGGCAAGGTAGTACTAGTAAGCACAATTCAGTGAGTCAGGGGATTCTTGACTTGAGCTGGACAGTCATGGGGTCAAAACTGTGAAAGGATAAAAATGTGGCCAGAGGAAGGGTGATGGACTGGGACAGGATATTAGGATCTGAGAGGGAAACTTTAGAGTGTGGTACCATGACCATGAACCATCCTCAGCTCTGGGCAATGGCCATCTGTTCCTTTGAGTGCCTGAGGTACAGTGAAGGAGGAGCTTGAAGTGTGTCCCCCTATCATGGGATGTGAGGAAGTTGATCAACTGGGAGCTCAGTTTGCTTGAACAGACAGTCCCTGAATCTGAGGTCATCATGTTAGAAGGGGGAAGTTTGGCTTCAGTGGAGTATTCCATTGGGGCTCTTGTTTGAGAGTAAATTTGGGGTCAAGCCATGAATGGCCGGCTAAGAAGTTAGGACTTTATTCTGTAGGCAGTGGGGAAGAATGGAAGGCACCTGGTGTGTGTTTGTTTGTTTGTGTGTGTGTGTGTGTGTGTGTGTGTGTGTGTGTGTGTGTGTGTGTGACATTAACAATTTGGGCATTGACATGGCTATTGGTGTGGCATGCCAATTGGATAGGATGATGGCAAGGTTGAGGCAGGAGGACCTGACATCCTCTAGGCAGGAGGTGACAAGAGCCTGAATTATGGAGGGAGTGGTGGGAATGAAGGGAATGGATGATCTGAATCCTAAAGAAGCTGTGGAGAAATGTGGAAAGCAGAGACTCGGGGAGTATTGGCCTTCCTGGTTCAGCTCCCTCCATAGAAACTCCCTAGCTGAGTGTCTCAGAGCAAGTTACTTTGTGTGTCTAGGTTTTGGTTCCTCGCCTCTGAAATGGAGACCACTGAGGTCACTTTTAGTTCTAAAGCTATGAGCTATGACTCTCTATGGGTGAAAAGGGAAAATGTCAATAAAAAATTGCGATATTCCAAATTATCCAGATGTTTGGTGCTCTGTATACCAAGCACAGATGTTTTGGGCTGATATTTCAGGGTGATGAACATACTGTTTAGAACGTAAACTTTCATGGGAAAGGGGGCCTTCCCCCTTTCTGTATTTTGCCTTTTGCATAAAAAGTCATGATGAAGTACATTTCAAAGGAAGAAATCTTCCAGCATTCAAGGATTGCAATGCTCTGTCATGGACAGCATTGTTTCCTGAAACAGTGTTTTTTTGAAAATTGGAAGTGGGCTGCTCCCATTTCTCTGCCTTTCCACCAGGAGTCAGTGAATGGCCAGCTTCTCTTTTGGGAAGAGGGACAGGTTGGTTCTGCAGAGGCAGCCATGGTTACAAAGAATGGAATTAGCATGGAGGTCCAGGTGATCCATGAATATTCATGTGGACAATTTAATCAGTGTCTTTTCATTATCTACATTTACATGAGAAGCATGTTCACAGAATATAAATAAAGATTTCAGAATCCTTCTATTGACTTCTATTGTGGTCTAAGGCTCACTAGTCTATCAATAACCTTCAGTCCCTTGCCTTCTCCTGTGATTGGAAAGAGTGACTCTGCCAGAACCTCTGGATTCATCATATATGCAACAAACACCTTGAGTGGACCTCCGTATCTCACTGAAGTCTGATGTTTTCACCTTCTTAAATGGAAACTGTATTTCACAGCACAGTTTCCCTGAATGCACTTACATTCCTTAAATAGAATAAACTGATAGATGCTAGGGCATTATCAATGCAACCAATTCATCATTGTCTGGGCTGAGGGGACAGAGAAGGGGAGTGACTCCCCTAGGTCTACAGGTGACCAATTTCCTTTTTTCCTCTAATAACTATCAGAAGGCCCCTGACAATTGGGGTATACTGGAGGAAGAGGACCAGCCTGGTGAGGGAATAATGACCACAATCTGGGAATTAGGCAATTAGTGAGCATTTATTAAGCACCTGCCCCTACATGTATACACACATATATAGATAAGAATACACACAGACATATTGGGGGCAGCTGGTGTTTTGGTGGATCGAGTGCTTAGCCTGGTGTCCAAAAGATTGCGATTGGAATCCTGCCTCAGACACTGACTGGCTGTGGGACCCTGGGCAGACCTCTTCTGTTATGTCTGCCTCAGTTTTTTCAAGTGCTCAATGGAAATAATAAAGCCCAAGTTGCAGGATTCTTGTGAGAATCAAATAAGACAGTGTTTGTAGGAAGCATGGAACACAGTGCCCAGCATACAATTGGTGCTTAATCAATGTTTATTCCCTTTTATTTTGCATACACACACATATGTGTATATTTTATATACATTATTGCTGCCTCCCTCCCAATGCATTGGAAACTCCCTGAGGGCAGAGACTCTTTTATTTTCTTCTTTTTGTTCCTCCCACCTAGCACTCTATGTGTGTGTGTGTGTGTGTGTGTGTGTGTGTGTGTGTGTGTGTGTGTGTATACACATATATGCAGGTATAGGTATATATCCATCCATATGTTATATATTACAACAGACATTTAGCAAGCACTGTCTTAGGGACTGGGGAGAAAAGGGCAAAGATGAAGCTCTTCCTGGCATCTGGAAGTTTCCTTGTGGGAGGTAGCTCATTCTTGAAAGAGAAATACAATTTATCATTTTTTCTTTGTTGAGGAGACAGTGTTCATGGCTAAGGGGATTGGGAAACATTCCTGCCAAAGGTGGTGCTTGGTCAGAGTTCTGAGGCAAACAAGAGATTCTAAGCAGCAGAGGTGGTAAGGAGGGATCACATGCCAGGCATGAGGCACAGCCAGTGCAAATGTGTGCAGGTGGGACATTGAAAGATCAGGTGTTATGTATATTCAATGAAATAGAGGATTTTCAAGCATTCTTAATGAAAAAAACCAAAGCTGAACAGAAAATTTGTCTTTCAAATACAGAAGCAAGAGAAGCACAAAAAGGTAAATAAGAACAAGAAATCATAAAGAACATGGAAAGACAATATGTGTAACTCGTGGGACTTTTCTCAATATGAGGATAGTTGAAGGGAATATGTGTGTATATATATATATATATGTATACATACACACATATGTATGTATAGGTGGATGTAGGTGTGTATGTATGTGTGTGCATGTACATGTATACATAGACAGAGGGCACAGGGTGAGTTGAATGTGAAGGGATGATATAAAAAAATAAAATTAAGAGGTGAGAGAGGAATATATTGGGAGAAGGAGAGGGGGAAAGATAGAATGGGATGAATTATCTCAAATAAAGGAGGCAGGAGGAGGCTGTTACAATGGAGGGGAAGAGCAGGAAGGTAAAAGGGAATGAGTGAACCTTCCTCACATTGAATTTGTCTTAAGGAGGGAATAACATGCACATTCAATTAGATATTTTACACCAAAGGAAAGTAGGGGGGAAGGGAATAAGAGGGGGGATGAGAGAAGGGAGGGCAGATTGGGGGAGAGGATAGTTAGAAACAAACACTTTTGAAAAGGGACAGGGTCAAAGGAGAAAATAGAACAAATGGGAGGGGGATAGGATAGAAGGAAATATGGTTGGTCTTTCACAATATGACTACTATGGAAATGCTTTGCATTACTACACATGTATGACCTATATTGAATTGCTTGTCTTGTCAGTGAGGGTGGCTGAGGAGTGGAGAAGTGAAAGAATCAGGAACTCAAATTTTTAAAAACAAATGTTTAAAAAAATGTTTTTTTACATGCAACCTGGAAACAAGATATACAGGCAATGGGGTATAGAAATTCATCTTGTCCCATAAGAAAGTAAGGGGAGGGGGAATTGGTGGGGATATAAGAGAGGGCAGATTGGGGGAAGGGGTATTCAGTATGCTTACCATCTTGGGGTGGGGCTAGAGGAGAGATGGGAAGAAAATCTGTAACTCGAAATCTTTGGGAAATGAATGTTGAAAACTAAAAATAAATTTTAAAAAATCAGGCGTTAGGAGCAGCAGCAAGCTCAGTTTGCTTGGTCCACAGAGTTCAGGCAGGAGGGTTATGCATCCTAACATGGTAAAGGTGGGCTGGAGCCAGATTTTGGGGCACTGCCAAAGCTGAACACTGAAGTTCTGTTGAGCAAGGCAGTAAGATGATGAGTGAATGAGTGAAAAAGCTGACCCCTAGACAATCATTTTGGCAAATGTGAGAAGGGATTGGAGTCATTGAGTTAACATGCACTTACTATGTTTCTGGGGCAATAGTTGCTGATTAAAAGGACAAAAACAAGAAGCTACATTTTGATGGAGGACACAACATGTGAACAACCAGGCATATAGAAGATACATACATACATATCACCAGCAAGCATTTATAGAGTACCTGTTATGTGGTAGGCACTCTACAGTATCATCTCAACTGATCCTCTGAACAACCTTGGGAGATCACACTATCATTATGTCTCCATTTTACAGATGAGGAAACTGAGGCAATAGAAGTTAAATGATTTGCCCAGGGTCATGTGGCCAACAAGTGACTGAGTCTGGATTTGAATTCAGATCTTCCTGACTCTAGTCACAATGCTCTATCCACTACATCCTTTAGTTGTCCTGAGAGATAAAGGTAATCTGAAGGCATCTGCAGCTGGGGTGGGGTGGTGGTGGACCTAGCAAGGTCTCTTGAAGTAGGTAGGCTTTGAGCCAAGCCTTGAAGGAAATGTGGGAGCCCAAGAGGTGGAGGTAAGAGGTTAGAGTATCACAACCATGGGCAATTACCAGTGCTTCCCTCTCTCTATGATCTCCAATCTCTCCTGGCTATATCGACATAGTTGTTTATATGTTGTCTCTATCATTAGACTATGAGCTCCTGGAGAGCAGAGACTGTCTTTAGACTTTCTTTGTATCCCCAGCACTTAGCACAATGCCTGGTATATAGGAGGTGCTTAGTGAATGCACATTCCTGATTGACCAAGGCACAGAGCAGCAAGATGGAATCTAGTCCTTGACTTGAGAGAGTCTTGGAGCTGGGAGACCAACTAGGGGTTGTTATAATAGTGCAAGGGAGAGGAAATGAAGGTGCACCTGGGGAGGAGTGGAGGAAAGGTCATGGATATGAGAGATGTTCAGGAAGAATTGTCAAGATTTGGCCCCTGATGGAATGGGGCGGCGGTGAGGCTTAGGAGCTAAAGATGACAATAGAATTAGAAATCAAAGTGACTAGAGGGTGCCAATGATTTTCACCAAAATAGGGAGCTTGGGGGTGGGGTTGGAATTTGGGAGTAAGATAATGAGTTCTGCATTAAACATTTTGAGTTTGCTATTTCTACAGGGCATACATTTTAAGACATCTATGTGTGACACAGGTCTAGAGGAAAGGAGGCCCTTCAGCACTGATGCACTTCATCACAGGAGCTACCCTGGGGTCAGATAGAGAGATTTGGGAGCTGTCAGTATAGAAATGATTATTCCACCCATGAGAGTTGTTGAAGTCTTTGAATGAGAGGGTGTAGAGAGAGAAGTTAATCTAGAACAGAAGCTGGAAAACACTCAAAATTGGTAAGCATGCTGTTGATGAAGATCAGTCAGGGAAGCTGAGAAGTAGCAGGCAGCCTGGTAGGAGAACCAGGGAAGAGGTTAAAAAGCTTAAGAACGGGGAATGGATGAAGAAATAGACATTGACTCTGATTACGACCATTTACAAAAAGATATCAATGAAGAACTCTAACAAGCAAACCAAAGGACCTTATAAAGTACAGCAAGTGATCAGATGGTATCTCCATGTGACAGAAAGTGTGGGATTTCATGTGGCTTTGAGCATCATTAATAGGTGACATATATTCCAAAAATGAGAATGTCAGTCTTGTGGTACTCTATCCTGTTCAAATCAGTCTGAAGCTGTGCGCAGCTCTTGGTGTTCCATTTTAAGAAGTTTGATATAGAGAGGCCAGAGGGTCCTGAGAAAACTGTACAAAAATGGATGGAAGTGAAGTAGGGAAGGTCAGTGTGGCAAAGAGAAATGTGGTGTAGGGATTGGACATGGGTGATATCTATCCCGAAGTATTTGAAAGGCCATATCAAAGGAGCATTAGACTTGTTCTGTTTCGTCCCAGAGGAATTAGAGTTAGGGAAAGTTGCAAAAAAAGAGGCAATTTCAGTTTGAGGTAAAGAAAATATTTATTTAAACTCAAAGCTATGTCAAAGTAGAAAGGGGCTTTCTCAGCCTATAGTGGGCTGTTCTGCCCTGGAATTCTTCAAGCACTTGGTTGCTTGGTTGGGGCTGTGTAAAGGGAATCACTTTTCAGGTATGGCTTGGACTCACTGAAAACCAAGATCCTTTTCAGCTTTTGAATTCTGTGCTTTCTTGCCGAGTGTTATACCAGCTAGGGGAGATGCAGGTTTACAAAATAAATATTAAAAAAAAAAATCTTTTGGAGGAGAGTGGTGGAAAATTATAAGTGGTATCACTTCATAAGACAGTCAGAAAGAGTTTGAGGGGCAAACAAGTTTAGAAAAGTGGAGCAAGAAACCCAACTAAGCCATATCATCTTGGGAGCATTTAAGGTTGAGACTGGAATGATGACAACAAGCAGAAAAAAAGGGAAAATTGATTTAACAACGTTGTTTCACTCTTGAAGATGGTAAAGGCATCAATTTAAGCTTTAATCTCATAGTCCTTGCTTGCAGAGCAGAAATGTCACTGAAGAAAACAGAAATGAAAGGAGAAATTACCTGGGCAAGACCAAGTAATCAGGGATTGGGGCACCTTTTTGAGGGTGTTGAATGAAGGAATCTCCAGGTACCTGAAAGTTGAGCTTCTTCTTCCAAGTTCATTCCACTCACAGTTATTAGCCAATCAAAATTCTGGGAACTGTGAGCTGTCAACCTCCAGGACACTTTCTTTCCTCAATGGATTCTATGCCTGACTAACTCTTTTTCTCTTCCCCAAGACCTGTCCTCATAGTAGGGCCATCAACATTTATATTAATACTCCCTCAAACATCCTACCCTATGGTTCTTTAGGTTACTCCCTCACCCCATCTCAGCTACACATAGAGATAGTCAAATCATTGAGCTTGTCATCAGCCAAAAACACATTTTCATTTTCATAGACTCTGAAATTCCCTGATCAGATCACAATCTGTTGTTATCACATCTTTCCCTCTGCCTTACAAACTCTAATCCATTTTCTTTTGGTCTTTCCTATGATTTCCAAACCCTATGCCTCTCACTTCTTTTCCAAGCCATCAATCTGGCACTGTTTACATTCTGAGACTTTCTTCTTCTTAGTGAACCAGTTCAACCAACACTGGCTTTTTCTCTTGATCTTTTGCCCCATTTTCCTATAACAGATATTTCCCTACTAAGGTCCAGCTTTCGATTATTTAGCATGTACTTCCTTCTCTCCTATTCACATGCTGCTGTTGATAAATTGGATAATCAAAAAACCATGCTAAGAATATCCCCTGCAAATTTTTATTATATAATCTCAACTGGGCCCCCACTATGGCAAGGCAATCCTCACACCCCTCTGATTGATTCACTAGCTCATTTCCCACAGTGACTTTTCCACAGATTTTTATCCCTCTTAATTCTATGTTTTTTTGCTGACTGTGCCCCAGTCCTAAAATTATCTTCATCCTCACCTATACCTTTTGACTTCTCTGGCTTTCTTCAAGCTCCATTTTAAGGAGGCATGGAATATTGGATGAAGAACTGCCTTTAAAGATAACAAGACGTAGATTTAAGTCCCACAGCCCACTGACTGTGTCACTCTAGATAAATCCATTAACCTCTCATTTCTTTAACCAAGTTTCTAAGATTAAAAATGGCAGAGGTGATGCTGACCCATAATGGCAGACAAAGTTTCTCTCTAGAAGTTCCTATGACCATAAATTACAGATCCAGGTCCTGGCTATCTTCTCATCATGGTATGTTCACTCAGGCCATCATCTTCAACGTTTTCCTACCACAATTTTGAACTCTGTGCCTAAGTTCTCTGGCTTTAATAGCTGTTCCTTCTCTTTCTCTTCTCAGGAGCCACATCACTTCCCAGCCTCCTCCAGACCATGCCAACTCTTATCTTCCTTTCTCATTCTTCTTGTCTTCTCCATTAGCATTAAAGCTTTTTAAGGGAAGGGACTTTTGATAAAAAGAGATATATGTCTATATCTATATCTACACACCCTCTTTATTGCTCTATCTTCCCTAGATTGCCAAAGGGATCAATTACATACATACATACACACACACACACAAGTAAGAACACTTGATCTAGAAAGATGGTTTATGAAGTACCTTTTTAATTATTTTAATTTCTTAGAATATTCTTATGAGATAATTTGTACTCAGAGGAAAACATGATCCTTTGCCTTCTAACTGTGGTAACTTTCTCCCCGTGTTCTTTTTATAAGAATAGCTCCCTAGTAAAACTTTATTTGGTTGTAAAAATAAAATAACCAGATATTATAATAATGAGAGAGAGAGAGAGAGAGAGAGAGAGAGAGAAAGAGAGAGAGAGAGAGAGAAAGAGAAGAGATAAGAAAACCAGTCCATGAGAACAATTCTAGGAAGGACAGTTGTAGGGTCCTGACCACTATGGGACAGCTGTGGTTCAGAGAGGCCCAACCATTTGCCTGTGTTCACACAGCTTGATTGGCCACCAGAAGCCTATCTCCAGCTCTTTGTTTATCTGGTCCTTCTTGTTTATGGCAAATGATGTAGATTGTTCTCCCTCTGATTCTCTCTCACTATTGGTTTTCCATTAATTCAGCCTCAGTTTGGTTCAGAGAGATATCATGTGTCTAGAACAATAGAAAATGGGAATGGGTCTCCACATCCAAAGCAGGCAGCTTCTTTCTCTAGTCTCTCCACTTAGCAGAATCAATTCCTCAGGTTACACAATGAGGCAACCAATCCTCTTACTTTGTGTTATTTCAGTAGGCAGAGATCTTGCTTGCCAATGGGCTGGCTTTTCGCAGGCCATTTTCACCTCTAATGGGATTCTCACTCTGGAAAAGTTGTGATTCCTTCATATGTGCAGTTGAAAAATAGGCTTCTTTCCAGTCTTTCCTCATGTGTCTTGGTAGGAAAACAAAACAAAATCTGCTGATTTTAACAATTCTTCCTCATTCTCTCACGCAGCAGATAGAATCAATTGGCAAAATCAGCACAGGTAAATCGATGTTCGTTACAATGAACCCAATGAGAATCCTCTGAAAGGGAGCTCGGACGGACGTGGGATCACGGTTTGGAAGACATAGAGGTGGCCAGGGCCCATGTAGGTTATGCCACTTACTCAGGGCCATCCAGATGCAAAGGGGAGATAGTCTTTGACGTCAGGGAGTTTAGATTCTTACCAGGGTAAGCTAACATGTCCATATATTAATGAATATGTTGATTTCGTGGGATATTTTGTGTTCCACTGAGCCTTATAGCTAACTAATAAAGGTAAAATCATTGGTGAGGGTTTAGGACCTATGGTTTTGATCCAGGAGTGGACTTATCTTGGCTCTGTTCTTTGCAATGTGGGGGGAAACTCTATCCCCCCAAGTAATCCATAAAATGTATTTATTTAGGATGAAGAAACCCTAGGAAGCAAAAACTTCGCCTTCGAAACATGTTCATTTTTCAGATCTCAAAAGCTTGTCTGAAAGCCTAGAATCCACTTCAGAAAGCCCCTGCTAAGTCTGTCTTCCTAGCAATGGTCTGTTCAGTCCATTTTTCTGTTGAAATTTTGGCTGAGAGAATTCTCCTAAAATAGACATGGAATGAATCCCTCTGCTTCCTTTGGACTCCTGCTGTCTCTGACCAAGAGGGTGCTATGAAAAATGTGCTCCAAATGTGCTTCATCATATAAAGAGACATATGAAAGATGATATTTCCTACCTGAATTTTGATTTAGTTATACTTCCTGGTGCCATGACTGCATTTTAATTCACTGCATATTTTTCCATCTATGAAAAAAGATCATCGTTTTTCACCAATAATTCATTAAACATGTGGGTTCAACAATCATCAGTGAGCCCACTGTATGCAGAATCCTTTGTGGTACTGTAGGAGAGACAGAAGTTAGATCACATTAGGCTCTTGAAGAGCCCCGTCTGATGGGGGAATGAGTCACAAACACACGTTGAAACATTTCAGAACATTTGGTGATAAGTGCATGAGAGAATGCAAAGAGCTCTGGGGAGTGGGGTGGGGTGGGTCGAGAGAGA
The DNA here is from genome assembly GCA_028646515.1 of Pseudochirops corinnae. Lineage (NCBI taxonomy): Eukaryota > Metazoa > Chordata > Mammalia > Diprotodontia > Pseudocheiridae > Pseudochirops > Pseudochirops corinnae. Next base: position 207,214,489 of record CM053589.1, on the reverse strand, counting down.
AGGACCTTAGCTGTCCTTGTGTGTGAGAATCGGAGTGTGACTTGGGGAAGATGGAACCAAAAAGAGAAATTGTTTGCAGGGTATTTGAAAGGGAAAGTAGAGAGACTGAACAACTTGAAAAAAATTGTAAGGGTCGAATAGCCCAGAGAGCTTCTGATTTGAAAGCTTCATCCACCAAATGAAAATTGGCACCTCCTCTGTGAATCCCAGAAGGTAAGTGACTGATCCACAGTTCCACCAGCTAGTAAATATGGTGGGCAGGGCACCCATTGAGGTAGTTTGGATTTCAGGAAGGGTACTCCATCCATATCTCTGCAAAAGATATTACTGCTTAAAGTAAGCAAACACAGAATGCTTGGAGACAACAACCATACCAACTGACTCACATCCTTCATCTCTCAGCTTTGAAAAATTATTATGAAAATGTACATGGGGATGCATCTTTAGGAGTTCTCTGTCTTGTCATCTGCTCTGTAGCCAAACCCACAGGGCATCTAGGTCCTCTTCTTCAGGAGTTGTCTTCCTTAATTAGAATTTGAGTTCCAGGAAAGGAGGGACTTTCCTTTATCCATTCATTCTTCCATCCATCCACCCAACCATCCATCCATCCATCCATCCATCCATCCATCCATCCATCCATCCATCCACCTATCCATCCACCCATCAACCCATCCATCCATCTACTTATCCATTCATCCATCCATCCATCCATCCATCCATCCATCCATCCATCCATCTATTCATCCATCCAAGAGAACAGGATCATAGATTTAAGATGTCAAAAGTGTGGGAGTCTGATCCTCTCATTTAACAGAAAATGAGCTGAAGCCCAGAGGTAGGAAATGAGTTGCTCAAGGTCTCTTAGAGTAAAGAGCAGACCCAGTGCTCTCAATCCAAGTTCAGCATTGTTCCCACTGAACCAGTAACATGAGAATGGCATAGCAGACATGATCTTCCCCCCCCACAAGGGACAGCAATGTGCCACAAATTCTGCCCCCATAGGATTGCATCTGCAGAGCATAAACATTCCTCTTGCCTTGGTAGAAAAAATGCCTTAAGAGTTCTCTGCTGCAAGGAGCCTCCCATGCATTTGTGCAGACTGTGGATCAAGCTGGGTGTGAAATGGTCCTGACATTACTAATGCAGGCCTTTTTGTTCACTCATTCTCTGGCTCACTTTATCAAGTGAGGCGTTGGCACAGAGAGACATCGCATCACGTCCAGTGATGAATTTAGGACCTGGCTCTGAAAACCAGTTCTGCCACTTATCACCTGTGGGATGTTGGGCCAGCGACTTCACCTTGCTGGGCCTCAGTGTCCAAATCTGTTTAAGGAGGACGGTTAGACAGATCTCTTAGGGTGTACTTTTCTTTTTTTTTTTTTTTTCCTTTTTTTCTTTTTTAACTTTTATTATTACTTTATTTTTATTTTAAAAATTGATTTGTTTATTCACTTTTCGTTTACAAGATTCAGTTCCACAATCCCTTGAGTTTCAAATTTTCTCTCCTCCCTATTTCACCCCTCCGCCTCCGGCGGCATACAATCAAATCTAGGATCAGCAAATATTTTCACACTGGACATTAGTCTGGTTGTATAGAAGGTTTGTAACCAATGGAATGAACAATGGGAAAAAAGAAAGAAAACCAAACATGAAAAAGAATGATAGCATGTAGATTGCTTCAGTCTCCATTTAAACTCTGTTCTTTCTAGATCTTTCTCTGAATGTAGATACTCCTTCCATCCTGAGACTTGTAGAGTTGTCTCATAACTGCATGTTGCTGAGAAAAATCCAGTTTATCAAAGTTGGTCATCACACATACGATGTGTCTGTGATTGTGTACAAATTTTCCCTTATTCTGCTCTTCTCACTTAGCGTCAGTTTGTATAAGCTTCTCCAGGTGAAAATGAAGACCATCTCCTCCCCATCTTATAGCACAATAGTATTCCATTACATTCATATACCACAACTTGTTTAGCCATTCCGCAGTTGACGGGCATCCCCTTAATTTCCAGTTTTTTGCCATAGGGTGTACTTTTTAACTCTGAATCTGCAACCCTCCAAATGGTAAGATGAGGAGCTTCTACTATGTGATTTTTAAGGACTCTCCTCATTTAAAGACCCTTATCCTATGTTCACCAGCTATCTTTCTAAGCCATAGCTCTAAAATAAGGCACCTTTAAAAGAGTGACCAAACATTCAAACTTTCAGCCCCAAGAACGTTTTCTAAAATTCAGGCTTAGGAAGTGATTGTTGGGTCATTTCTTGACCTAGATGGCCAATACAATTTCTGGTTGCTTTCCCCAGCTTTTTGTCAGTCCAGACCACCCAGAATAATCGTCCTGCTGGTCCAACTTCTATGTTCTTGCACAGTGCTCCTTTCTGGAGATGCAAGTCCTTAGATCCTAAATCTCAGAGCTATGACCTCAGGGATATTTAGGAGTATTTTCTGACTGGGCTTTGAAGAGCGCCCTAGTGAGGTAGGAACAGAAGGGGTTGAAGCAAACAGTTCTTAAGAGCATCTATACACTGCTGTGGGAGACAGAATCAAGAGTCCTGGGTTCAAATTCCATTTCTGCTACTGACCAGCTGTTCATCCTTAGGAAACTTAGGCATGTGACCTATTTGGGACTCAGTTCTTTCCTGTGTAAATGGACTGCATTGGACTGGATAATCTAAGAAGACTTGCAGTTCAATACAATTTTGTTTTCCTTCTTTTTTTTTTTTTGTAAATGAAGCAGAAAAGCCTTCAGGAAAAAAAAAAAAGCATTTTAACTCTCTAAACCAGAGAATTTTTGATCCCCATTCATGGCTTATTACTGTAATCACTGGGGGAAGAAGTCAGAAATCTGATTTAATGAGAAAAAGTCTCCTAACTTCATAACAGAAAAAAATTCCATTTCTGCTGATATTTGGTTGGAAACTATTGTGAGTGTATGCAAATATATCTGGCAATATGAACATATACGCCAGCTTTAGCTAATGAAGCCAGGGGGTGTGGGAGGAGCCGCCTCGTGGTAATTTAATTGCTGTTAAGTTTTCATAACTGTAGCATTTGTCATTGTATCAGCAATGCAGTATTCACAATGCCTACAGTAACTATAAATATGCTGATATAGTTATTAATCACAAAATGGAACAGGCTCTCTACATGTTATGGGAATCTGAAGATCTTCCCTGCCCCTAGGCCCTTTGCTAAAGTGGCT
>CM053589.1:207195087-207210786 GCA_028646515.1 Pseudochirops corinnae | reverse complement strand
TGATATAGTTATTAATCACAAAATGGAACAGGCTCTCTACATAAGAAATATAGATAATGCATTCATTTAAATACCAGAAGACTGAGTCCCAAAATCAGAAAGTCAAAGCCAACCCAGTAGTGATGAAGTTGGCACATGTAGTAAACACCCACATCCTCAAGCCTTCAAACAGGACAGGCTACCTCAGGCAAAGATCCTCCTCTCCTCATGCACGCAACTGCTCAGCGTCCAGGCAGCTTGGTCCCAGCAGCTCCGGCCCCTGGCAGTTCCTGCCCCAGGCAGTCCTCAGCAGGAGTCCTTAGCAGAGATTCTGCCCTGCTCAAAGCAAAAAGAGTTCGCAGCCGCAGCCACTGCCTCTGACGCAGCTTCCAGTCCGCACTGCACGGAGACTTGCTTGGTTCCCGCGTTCTCTTGCTCCACCCCTTCCTGCTAAGTCAGCAAGCTCAAGGGGCGTGGAAGATCTTCAAATCCCAGTATCGTTGCAGTCATCAAGTTCTATCTGATTTTTTGAGAAATAAGAAATTCAACCTGACTTTGCACTTGCTTAGTTACATGTTCCGTTTTGCTTGTTGCAAAGAGAGCCCCGACTGTTGGGTCACAGCCGAGAGCCTGCTCTCTTCTAGAACTGTTCTTGGTCTCACGATCAGCTTCATCCATCTCCCCTTCCCGACCACTGGCCCTTCCTGTTGGCCCTTCAGACTGGATCTGTTCCCCTGCTTCTGAATCGAAGGTCACCCTGGTCTTGACCAATGCTCTGACTCTGCATCCCTCTGCTTCCCCTCAGGCTCCTCCCCTTAGCATTCTGCATCACAGATGGCTGCATGGACATGCCCTGCCTGGCATCCTGAGCCTTCTGGGACCTTGCTGGCCATGGCGTTTTCCTATTCCTGTAGACTGGAGATGGAGGATCCATAACCTCAACTCCCCCCCCAGCACAGAGGCTGGCACACATCAGGCTCTGAGGAAATGCTTACCGAGTGATTGACTCGGGTCTTTGGTCTTTGGCCCAGTGACCGGTACAGATTGATTGCTTAATTGATGTTTGCTTAATCCAGGGGACCCCAGGGGGCATTTAGTGTAATATTCACCTTAGTCAGGATGCCCTCAAAGAAGGACCACGCACTTTTCCGTAGCACTTTTAAGGTTTGCAGAAATGCTTCACCTCCTGTTATCTCGTCTGCACCTCAGGCACCTCAGCCCGTAGAGAATCTATGTGTTGTCCTACTTGTACAGAAGAAGAAGGTCCTTAGAGGCCATTGAGCTTATCCCCTGTATTGTAGAGATGAGGAAGCTGAGGCTTGCCTGGCTTCAGAGAGTTTGGCAGGGCTGCCCAGCGCCTGCTGGCTATGACTTGTCTTCCTGTACTCTGTGCCTCCAGGTCACCTGATGGAGGTTTGCTTGGACATTGATGGGGATGGTGTGTTGCAGTGGAAAAGATAAGAACCATGGACTTCCAAGACCTGGGTCTAAGTCCTGGCTTTCACACTGCCTGGGTTACCTTGGCAAGGCACGTGTCCTCTTTGGGCCTCAGTTTCTTGACCTGTAAAAGGGGTTAGACTCCATGACCTTTAAGGCTGCTTCCAGCTCTCGGTCTGTTACTCTATGGAACCCACTACTTCCCAAAGCATGCCCATTCCACTCTGGGAGCACACTGATCATTGTAAACTGTTATCAACCATCCAAGTGGTGGGCACGCCCAGCCTCCTTTGTCACCAACTCTCTTAGTGCAATCTGGTGGAGAGCAGAACAGAGCGGGAGAGGGCGTGCTAAATTTGAAGACATTCCCACAGTGAAACTCTGAGAGACTGTTAGAAATTCACATTTACTTGCAAAAGGATGTAGCATTTGGGGAACCTGGCTTTGAAGGCTCGGTTTCAGCAGGGAGTCCTTGTTTGCCTGCAAAGCTCTCACTCGGCTGTGGGCACCTTAAGTGCTGGAGGAGAGTTCTATTTCTTCAGATCTGCTGATCTCCATCAAAGCCACACATTGTTCCTGGCTTGACTTAACAGCTGAATGATCAGAGTTCAGGCACCCTGTCCTGCTATAGTGGATGCTTTGCCAATGATGGTCAGACTGAATTGGTTCAGGGGGCCATGACCTCAGGTCATCCTATCACTACCACAGGGCAACAGAACCTGCTGGGCTATTCCTCAGGTGGACTGGGAGGCTGTTGTACAGCAGTGTAAAGACCACTGGATTTGGATCCAGAAGGATTGGGTTGGAGGCCTTCTCTATGTTTGCTTCCTCTATGACTGGGTGAGTCCATTCCTAACTCGTGAAAGGGTTTCCTTATTTGGCCTCTAAGGTCCCAGCCAATTCTGAGTCTCGAGGTGGATGGATGATGGTGTCCTTTATCAGAAGAGGAGGATGTAAAGAGAACCCAATTCTGTTTCGAAATGTTAGCTTTGAGACGCCCGTGGTGACCTTGTGGGTATGAGAAGATCGAAGTATCCCAGGAGGTTCTGGCACCTTCTCTGCTCCCTGACTTACTTCAGAAGCCTGGAGGCCAGAGCTTTCAGATCATCCTCTATGGTGAGAGAAAGATGGGAAGAAGAGGATCCCCATAGCAGCAACACTGCCTACCTACTGGTTGGCATTCACAATCTCCTTGCCCATTTCTAATGTGCTTCACCTGTGTTGTTCCCATCACCGTCCTGCAAGGTGGGCCAACATATTACCATCATTTACCAGATAGGAAAAATGAGGCTACAGAAAGGAGGGTTGACTTGCCCAAGGTCACACCACTGATAGATAGAGCTAGAGACTGAACTCAGCGAACGCCCTTTGACTCCACATCCAGTGCCCTTTTTACCACTCTACTATGATGAAGGATGTCAGACATGCAGCTACCATACCGATCTTCCCGAAACCCAGGTCTGACCTGGCAACTATACTGCTCATTTCCCTTACTATAATATGCACCATCTCTTGTTTGACCTTTAAAGTTCTAAATCTGGCTCCCAACCTACCATATACCAGTATATTCACACATTCCAGCTGCATCCACATAGGCCTAATGGCTGCTTCCTGCACATAGGAGTCCATCTCCTGTTTCCATGACTTTGCATAGGCTTCCCCCAAGCTTAAAATGCTATCCTTTTCATTTTTGCTATGTGGAACCCTTCGGTCCTTTTCAGAATCAACTCAAGGGCCACATCTCATAGGAAGAATTGCTGACTGCCCCATTTGTTAGCCCAACCCTCAAACCACTATTTCCTCTGTTTGTTTGATTCTATCTCTGTCTCGCTGTCTCTGTCTCTGTCTCCTGTACGTACTGACTTTGGGATCTTCTTGAATGCAGTGATTGCCTCACTGTTGTCTTTCTATCTTTAATTTGAAAATTGCAATGGCATTTAACCTTCACTCCTGTGGTGTCTGCCTGTGGTTCCACTCCTGTGGTTCCCTCTAATCTTTCAAATATTCCTGAGAGTGGCTCAGTAATCACATCAATCAATAATCCATGAATCAATCACCATTTATGAACTGTTTTCTCTGTGCTTGACATTATTTTTGGTGTTGGGGACACAGATGAAAGGGAGCCATGAATTGCCTGTGAGGAGCTCGTCTCCCTCCTCATTCCGTCTCCCACATTTTCTGGGACCAAGAACATAGTTCTTCTAGACCAGTGACTTGACCTCCCGTAGGGCTGGTGAGCACTGTTTTCCTCAGTACTTCCTATGCTTTGATGCCATTCTCCTTGACAGAGAGATCAGAAGCTAAGTCAGAATTGATTAGCTTTTCTCTCTCTTTGTTTTCAATTTTCAATGTCCAATCTACCATCGACTGAGAGTCTCCTTCCTCCTCTTTCCCTCATTCTGGTGAAAACAAACCCACCCCAAACCCACTCCAAACCTACTCCAATGATAAACTTTTTATGCTGGCCTGGCTGTCTCTTGCCATTTATTCTACACTGGAGGTCTCCCTCTCTCCACTGGGGCTACAGTGTTTGTAGATTCTGTTCTATTCATCTATTCATCTTCATCAAGGAAGATTGTATTGAGGGGTGTGCTTGTGGGAGTGGAACAAGAGCAATCCCTAGGATTCCTGCCAGGACTCTGAAGACCTTCAGGCTTTTATAAACTCCAGCAAATCTTTGTCTCTTGGAAATATTACCCAATTTCCCTCAGTCAGTCAATAAACATTCATTAGTGCCTACTCAGATGTGAGCCAGTTGTGGGGGCAGGAGAAGGACACATTTTTGGTTATGAACCTGAGGACTACTTACTTTCTTGGCATTTATAAAAAACCTCTTTTCACTGAGTTATTATCACACAGGATGTTCTCAAAACAATGCATTGAACCAGTTGTAAGTGGTGCATTGCTATCGTGTGACCTTGAGTGTGACTCAACCTCTCTTCATCTCATTTCATCTTCTCAAAAATGAAGAACTCAGGCTAGATGTGCTCCAAGGCTCCACCCAACACTAAGGGGTGTATTCCTAGCAGTCTGTCCATGGATGGCACAGACCAGCCCCCCAGCAGATTCAGGCAGAGACAGCAGATTTGATGGTACAGTGGACTTTTCTCATAGAAAACTCTGCAAGCTAAGCTGTGCAAACAGTATCATCCCTCTCCCACTTTACAAATACAAGGTCAGAGAGGCAAAGTCCCTGGGACAAAGTCTCATGGTCAAGTAACTGCTGGAGACAGTGTTTGATCCCAGTTTGGGATTCCATGTCTGGTCATCTTTCACTGACCTCCCAACCCCTCTTGAAAGGCAATGCCGTCACAAGCCAAAAATATTTATGGAGTAGCAGGGAGTAAGGGATCTGGCTTCCCTAGAATCCACCCTAAGCTGATCATAGGGGCAGTGGTGGGTAGTCATACCTTGGCTACATCCCTAAGGGAGCCTGAATGAGGATTCCCTGGGCTCAGCATACTTCCATGGTCACATTAGTCCCAAGCTAAGGATTATGAATGAAAAATATAAACCATTGAAAGGGTCTGTTTGGCAAATAAGCAAGTGTGAGAGAGGAATAATGAGATTGTCTTGTCCCCTCCAGTAATTACTTTTAAGTCTTTGGAAATAAAGAGTGTTGGAATTGGTTTTACAACTCATTCCTTCTAAAGGATTCAGATAGCAAAGTTCTGGGCTTTCCTCCAGAGGGTGAATTTACCTGTTGTCAGGGCCCAGCCTAAAAATGCTTCAGAGAAATGTGTCACAGGAAGAAGCATACATTGTAATATCAATGTCTTCCAAGAGCAAACAGCCTCTGAGCTCCTCACAGCACAGTGCTCACAATTCTGGAGGTAGTTGGGTTTTCTAGGCTGAAACTACTCCTTGCCTCCCACAGCTTGATGGAGTTTAGGCAGGCTTGACCTGGAGGGCTCCTCCGAGGCAAGAAGGCTTTCCCCTTGTTTCAATGTAACAGAATCGAAGCTCCTTGAGGGCAGGGGCAGTTTCCCTTTTTTTCTGTGAATCCACAGTGCCTAGCACAGGATTGGCCACTCAGTAGCCACTGAAGAAATGCTTATTGTACGAATGACTATTAAGTAGAGAGCCACTTCAGCACTAGGACAGGTGCATTTTCTTGCGGGACTGAGACCTCCCCCCACAGATTATCATTCATCTAGACCCCCTTGTTCTGTGCAATTCTACTTTGTCTCCCCCCACCTTCCACCCCCATAAGTTTGCAATAAAGACTGGTGGTTAAAAATAGACCTGTGTATTCGTGTGTGTATGTGTGGGAGTGCATGTGAGTGTGTTTATGTGTTTGTGCATGTATGTGTGTGAGCATGTGTGTATGTGTGTGGTGTGTGTCTGTGTGCATACATGTGTGTTTATTTGTGAGTGTGTGTATGTGTGAGTGTATGTGTGTGGTATGTGTAAGTGCGTTTGTATGCGTGTGTGCGTGTTTGTGCATGAGTGTGTGCGTATGTGCCAGTGTGTGTGTATGAATTATGTGTATTTGTGTCTGTTTGTATGTGTGAGTGTGTCTGTGTGTATGTGAGTGTGTTTATGTGTTTGTAAATGTGTATGTGAGTGTGTGTGTGTGTGCGCGTGTGTGCACGCGCACGTGCGTGTATGCAGGAAACCCCTTGGAATCACTGGAAGCTGTGTATAAATTCTCAAACATCACCCTGCCAAATAATTGCATTTTGAAAGACAGCAGGTTATTGGGATATATGCTGGTAGAACTAGATTCCAGAAGAATTGGTTCAAAGTCCCTCCTCTGACCCCAACTAGCTACATGTGTGACCACGGATGTACTCTTCAACACTGGTGAACCCTTAGGGTCTCCTTTGTAAAGTGGAGATTATTGAAAAATGAAAAGAGGACTAGGTTTGTAGTCAGAAAAGCCTGGTTTCCCTCTGACATTTACCTGTATGACTAAAGGTGAGCCCGTTAACATTTCTGAGTTTTAGTTTCTTCATCTATTAAAAAAGGTCATGGTTGTACTAGACTGACTCTACCTTTGTAATTCTATGATCTGAGCACCATGGCTGTGTGATCTTGGGTAAGCTGCTTAACTTCTTGGTGGTCCAGAGACCATCAATTGTGGAAAAATTGCTGATTTGTATTGCTGGAGGGAGTTTTCTCACCGGATCTTATTTATACCATTGGAATCACAGGTTCAGAAAAAACCATACTCAGAGTAGGTTTTTCACAAGATTGTTGTGAAGCTCCAATGAGATCACGCGATCAAATTCTTTGCCAACTTTAAAATGTCATAGAAATGCCAAGTATTATTTAGTGATTACTATGTGAGACATAGCTGGCTTTTAATGAACACCAAGGCCAGAGTTAAGTCCAGAAGCAGCATGTGTAGGAAAGAGAATGGTCAACCATGATCCCGGAGAGGATTCAATTGTGTTTCCTGCCCATTTGATTGTCTGAAGGCCATATCTCAGCCTACCTCAGCAGAATCTGAAGGGATAGGTGGAGGAGAGAGAGAGGCTGGAAAAGCTTCAGAAAGAGTACAGTACTTTGGGTCATGTCTCCACAAAAGGCAGATTGGTTCAGATTGGCTTGTCACTAGATATTCAATTTTGAAAAAAGAACATGGCTGGAACGCAGAAAAAAGGGAAAAAAGAGATAGAGACAGAGAGAAGAAAGACAAAGAAATGGAGACAGAGACAGAAAGAGAAAGACAGACAAAGAGGAGAGACACATACCGACAGATAGACATAAGAACAAATGCTTGCTGGCTAGCCAATACAGGAGACGATGTCTTTGACAATCCCTCAGAATGACTCTGGGCAGAGGTAGAGAACATGTGCTGTGGAAGGATAGGAAAGAACATTTTTCATGGTGACCTCCAAAGGTGTGCATGTTAATAATACATGAAAGCAAAAAATCCCCCAATAATTGGGTCATGACCTTTGTAGTCTATGAGCTTTGAGGTAGCAGAGGAAGTTTCTCAGCCTTTGAGAAATGAAAGGTTCTGGGTCAGCCTTGAACATTCCATGAGGGGTTTGAGGGGCACAGGGTTCTGTCCTACTGGTGGGGGGTGGGCACAGAGCAGAGACCACAGAATGGGTGTCATTTTAAAGAAAGAAGACCCTTTATTTTTGGAATAACCTCAGGTGAATGCTGTTTTAACGATCTTGCTCAGGGCTTTATGTGACTTCCTAGCAATTTCCTCAACAATACTTTGTCATAAAGAAAGGAAATCTCTCTCACAAGAGCCAGTAGTCACCTGGGAGAAATCCCACCTTCTCTTCTGTTTCTAGTACATTCTCCCTTCAACAGATCTTAGTTCAGACGACCTTTGCTGCTTGACAAAATAACTGTTAGTTCTGGAATGTTTATTTTGTGAGTAGTCCCTGTAGTCACAGCAGTCGAAAGGCTTCTGCCTGAGGGTTCTGCCCAGGCTCTACCACTTACCAGTTGGATGACTTTGGGCAATGTCACATTCATGCAATATTTCGAGGTTTTGCAAAATAACAGAATGTGAGGGGTGGATGAACCTCGGTGTCCATCGTCCAAATCAGCTTCCCCTGGAGCACCCCAACCTTGCTAGCAAGAGATTATCTAGCCTCTGGTGGAGCAGCTGGCCGTCATCTCCAGAGGCATGTCATGGCATTTTTCAGAACTGCTTCAGGAAGTGTTTTCTGACACCAAGCTTATATTTGCCCCTTTGAAGCTTCTACCCATTGCTCCTGGTTCAGCCTTTTGGGCCAAACAGGGTAAATTTAAACACTTTCATTGAACAAGCCTTAAAATACTCCATGATCACATTCATCCTAAGTCTTCCCTTCACTAGGCTAAAGGTAGACTTTCAGGTTCAGAGCTCTAGAGCTAAAAGGTACATTGGTGGCTTTCCATTTAATATCTTCTCTTTAGAGATGAGGAAAATGAATCAAGCTGGCATGAGGGGAAGCTTCCAGGCTGCCTTCATACCGCCTATGGACCTTAGGCCATTAGCCTTTTCTCCTTCTGACCAGAACTTTGGACTTTGCCTTGATACGTGAGGTAATACAAGTAGAGAGCAAGAAAGTAGAGAGAAAAGGAAGAAGGAAAAAGAAGAGCAAGGACGTGGAAGGGAGAGGAGAGAAGAGAAAAGGTAAAGGGAGAGGATAGGAGAGAAGAAAAGAGAGGAGAAGTCTGAATACAGGATCAGGACAGGAGTTGATTAAGGGCAGGTCCTGAGAAACAAGTGCATTAAGAGCCTGGAAAGAGGAGCCACTGAGGGAGACTGGGAAAGAAAGACCAATCAGAGAGCTATGAGGAAAACCAGGTGTGTGCCACTCCAGAGCAAGGAGCCCACTTCTTTCACCTGATGAGTTACCACAAGATAATTTGTTGTGAGTCAAAGGGCAGAGGAGAGATGAAAGATGGACATGTGGAGATCGCAACATACCAAAGTGCGAGCTTTTTTGGGGGGGGCGAAGTGATCTTAAAAGTGTCAAAGCTATAAGCTCTAGTTTGTCATCACGGGAAAAAATCCCCAGATTGCTGATAGGACCGAATTCCAGATGCAAGATTCCAGCTCTTCCTCCATGTGAGCGCTTATGAAAGCCAGCTGCCCAAGCTCGACTGCAAGGCTGCATTGTCTGCGACGCATCTCTGTTTTACCTGTCCCGCCGTATCGAGCCTGGGTGATTTGTGGCTGGATGTGCCTGTCATTCAAGGTTACATCAAGACAAAGCTTGAACTCTGAGCTCCTTCTCAAAGATGAGTGCATACGGATTTCTTTAGAAAAGACTTATTCCATCTTCTTTCTCCTTCCTCCCGACTTCTTAATTATTTATCTTTGCTTGGGAGCTTTTGTTCTGGGGAACAATGAGGGTAAAGCTTGATGGTGTTGAGTAACCTTGTGGAAGGAGGATGGTTATTCATGTCGGGTTTGAACAAAGAAGCCTTATGTAATATGATGTTTATACTTGCTGAAGAATCAGGGCACCCCTCTAATTATTGGATACAATAGGATGCATAATGAAATGCAAAGAACAAAACACATTCACAAGCCAATGAAGATGCAGGGACTGCGGGGAGTGCCGACTTTGATCAGGCACTACATTCTGCCCAGGAATATCAGGTGAAACCAGAAACAGGAGGTGAAACAATCCCCGTTACCTCTGATCCATCTACCTCTGATTCATCTACCTCCGATCCATCTCTCCATAATTTTAGTCAGATGGATTAAGTGACTTTTCTAGGATCACACAGCTAATAAATACCTGAGGCAGGATTTGAACTCAGTTATTCCTGACTCCACGTCAAGTTCTCTACCCACTAAATCACTTAGCTGCTTCACAGGATCTTTTATCATATCAAGACCTTTATGGTGTTGAAACAATCACTTATGGATGCAGGAATCAAGTTCCCTGGAAAATGTATTTTTGGATGGAAGACTCTTTGTGACCACATTTGAGATTTTCTTGGCAAAGATAACGGAGAGGCTTCTCATTTCCTTCTCCAGCTCACTTAATAGAGGAGGAAATGAAGGCAAACAGAGTTAAGTGACTTGCCCAGGGTCACCCAGATGGTGGTTACTTGAGGCTAGACTTGAACTCAAGTCTTCTGGACTCCAGGGCCAACACACTAACCACTGTACCTCCTGGCTGCCTCGTTGTGGCAAAGTGTCATCCAAATTACATGAGAAGCAATGTGGCACAACGGAAACAACACTGGGTTTGGAATCAGAGAACCTGGATTCAGATCATGCCATGATCACTTCCTGGCTGGGTGCCCTTGGGCAAGCTGTGGAACTTCCCTGGTGCTCTCTGTCTTTGAAACGAGCTGACTGGGCTTGATTTTCTGCAAGGCAGAGACTTAGCTTTGAGTCTGTGACCCCATATCTCCAAATACTGGGGGCTAAGGAGCATTAGCTAATGAAGAACCCAGTTTAGCAAAGGGAATACGAATCATCTTTTGTCTGAGCAGGAAGAAGCTTTGTCCTCTTCCAGGTTTCCCTCAATAAAAGAAGCAAGATTAAATATTTATTCACTCACTGCTTTACTCTTCTCCCCAGAAGGCAGGTTAGAAAATGCCTCTTTCCCGTCAGATGGAAAGCGAGTGATTTTGTTATTTAGCAGGATGAAAAAACCATCCCAGTCATTTCCAAGTATGGGGGCTGTGCATGAAGGAGGGGTGCTGACTCCCCAGCTGTGACAGGGGAGCTAATACTCAGAAAGGCTGCTGGCCTTCAGCACACCCTCGGGGGGTTGGTTCTCCTGAATTTCGTGCCCCTCAGAGTCAGCACAGTCTAGCCTAGGCTCAGTTTGAACTTCTCCCCTCAATGGTATGATCAAGAGGCAGCTGGCACACCTTGTCACTCCCTCAACTGCATTGGATCATGGACTTTAATATGAAGCAATTTTACAGGCATTTTAGTGGACTCAAATCCCCATCCTGACATCTTTGATCATCCAGGATCCGCTCATGGTCCTACAGTGAGGGGCAGCCCACTGGCTCTCTAGGTGGCCTTTCCCCTTTGGTACAGCCCTCATTGGAAGGGCATTAGGTGTGGTTTTTCTGCCTGACAGCAGGTATAAATCTACCATTTTGCAGCACTCATTGCTGCTAGTGCCACATTTTGGGCCCAATCAGTCCCTTTCTCGTGTGTCAGCCATTTCCTTTTCTCTTCTGTAGGCTGAACACCCCTAGCTCCTTCACCCAATCCATAAGGGATGGCTCCTTGGGTAGTGAGGGAGGGTAGACTTGGTTATGAAGGTGGCATGAAATGGTGATAAGAAAATAAAAATAAAAAAGCTTTTGGAGGATTGGCTGAGTCAGAAATTACTTTAAGTGTCCCACCCCAGAGTGTTAGGACCCTCTCACCTCGGGTTCCCTTCTGGACCACCTTCCTTCCTTACCCTCCCTGGGGTCACCAGATGTCTCTGGATTGCTTATTCTTCTCGAACAGAGCTCCCGGCACACACAGATGGGTTTGGAAATGCAGCTTTATTGTTACATCTTCTCTCTCTTTTGCCTCCTCTTACTCCTCTTACGTACCCCTTACTCCTACCCCCTTCCCTCTCCTCGCTCCCTTTATCTCCCACCTGGGCAGACTAAGTCACCTGCCTCAGCAACAGGGGCAAGAAGAAAGGGTGGGCTATCCCATTGGATGATACATGCTCAATGCTGTTAATCCACATTCCGGTAAGGCAGACAGCCTTATCAGGGCTCTGGTTCCTAGGCCTTGGGATGCAACAGATCACCCAGAGGGCAGCAGGAAGGAGCAATGGGGGTTGGGGGCCCAACACCAGAGGGCAAGGGTTGTTCTTATCTCGGAAAGCAGAAGAAAAACTGCAAAGGAGGGGATGCAAATGGAAACATGAACAAACAGTCCCTCAGATCTTCGTACTTGGGAGAACGTTTGGGCAGAGGAAGGTCAGAATGGCAATGTGTGGCGCCGGGAGAAGCGAGGCCACTGAATGAAGGGATGGACGGGTCAGATTGGAGGCCTGAGGACTCCCAGTCTGGTGGTGTGAGCTCGGGGTGGGGCATGGGGGGCCGGCCTGTCATGACAGGGCTCCCTTGTCACCAGTGAAGCTTGGGGCAATTGATTGTTCGTTCTCTGGTCTCTTTTTTCTTTCTTGGCAGCTTTCTCACATCTGGCACTTTAAGGGGATATTACTCTGATGACTGATCAGTTAATTAATTGGCTGGGGGCAGGTCCCTCCCCTCTTTGGGCCTCAGTTTTGTCACCTGTAAAATGAGCCAACTTGACCCAGTGACTTCTGAGGCCTCCAGCTCTGACACTTCGCGCTCTCAGCCCACTCAGGTGGGGGTGTCCCCTTTAATGGGACTATCTACAGAGGTGTAGATGGTTGGCCTCTAGGGATAGAGGAAAGCTGAAGATCCCAGCCCTTTGGAAAGGTATATACAAGTCCAGTTCATATCCATCAGCCTTGACCAGTTCCATGGTTCTCTATGCTAGCCCTCTTTCCACACCTTGGAAAATTAAATCCTTCAGTTCCACTGGGGGTTTAGCCCTTCCCAGAGGCATTTAAGTAAGTGCCTCTAAGTGGGTGAGATCCCCTCCCTTCTTCTTTTGGGCCAATTTCCTATCTCACCTTCTGTCCTCCAGGAGGGGTCTCCCTAAAGGCTGATTATAGATGATGTTAACATTATCAAAAAGACAAAAATCATAAATGCCACTTTGAGCAAAGCCATGATTTGGGTTTTTTGCCTGGGTTTTACAGGCAGAAATCCTTCATTTTAGCAAATCGACATATCCATAAATAAGAGCTAGGCTGGCAGCTTGGCAGGTATTGATTCAAGCTGATTTAGCAAATGGTCTCAGAAACTAATGGCTGGTCAGTTTCAATAGATTTTTTTGGGGAGAAGGGTGAACCATTACAGCGAAAACGATGAGACCCTCGCCTGGGGCAGCTCGGGCCACGTACCTATAAAAAAGTCAATGAGCCTTTTGCAAAGTCTGAAGTTGGAGTCAATTTTTAATCACCACGTTCACAGTGTGTCCTGCAGATGGTGCAGTCAAGAGTTGGTTCACATCAAAACCTCCCCCCACCTTTTCTCTTTTCTTTTTCTTTTGAATGGGAGAACTACTGATCATACACCAAAGCTACAACATGTAGTAATGGTCTTCACTCTACCTTGACGATCTCTCCAGAGAGGGATGCAAATATTCCTACATCACTTCATGGAAACCTGGAGAGAACTGCGATAACGAGCCAGGTGCCAGCGTTGTCCTTCCCAACCATGTCTCAGTCATTGCAAGGAAGATGCCAAGATCCATTTGGTTTAAAGCAGTGGGATGGGGCAGACTGACTCAGAGGCATTCAATGGTGATAAACAATCTCATATAAATTGTCCGCCGCCCCCCAAGTATTTTGCAGTCTCGATACACAGAGCATCTTTGAAGCCAAATAGGAATTTTAGCTTGTGTGAGTTTTTATTTTTTAAAAAGAATATGCAATAAGGTAAGGATATTATGGTGTAGAGGTTGTGGAAGATTTATATTGAGAAGACTGAACACATTTCATCTGAAGCAGCCATCTGTGGTGCAAGAACTCATTTGCATATGCATCACGTAACTATAACTCAGCCCCAGACAGTTGTTAGGAGAGTATATTAAAGAGCAGGAAGCAAGAATGTGCTATCCATGGGCCCGTGGTCCAAGGTTACCTTGCCAACTGGTGCCCACATTCCAAGGTTACCTTCTGTGTCCCGCCCACAGCAAGTGGCAGCATGGCTCAGTATCCTGATTTATCAGTCGTCCATGTAACAAAGTAAGACTGTGCCTCCTAGCCCAGCTCCAGGAGCACAAGAGCCCATGTGTGACAGAGCTCGTCATGATTTTAGTTCATTAGGGAAAGCAGGGAGATGGCACGAATGGGGCAGGAGACTGAATTTTCTTGCTGAAATGGCAGCTCCTCTCCAGACTCTGGGTCCCTTAATGCATCATAACAACAATGGTGGTGCCAATGGAGAGCAGTTGTGTTCCTCAGCCAAAAGGAGTGCTGCTGTGGGGTCATGATAGGGAAGCCAAATGAGTGGGTGGGGAATGAGGAGATGTCTCCTCTGGCAGTGCTCATCAGTAAACTCGGTGCTGGGAAATCCATCATCTTGTAAGACAATCAGTTTTGTTACTTCCACCTTATGAGTACCTTCTGCCGTTCTGATTGGAGGGTAAGTTATCATAAGCTCTTTCATGTGAGGAGGGGAACAGGACTGAGACCTCAGACGTCTCCTCCTTCCCCACGCGACTCTTTGAGACCCTTTGTCTTCTCTCCCATGCTCCTTAACTAAGGACCTCCACCTTCCACTTCTCTTAGCTTTCATTCCCCATTAGGCTGTGACTTCCTTGAGGGCAGGGACTCTCTTTTTCTTACTTGTATCTCCAGCACTCAGCACCTTGCCAGGTACTCAACAAGTGCTTAATAAATGCTTGCTTGCGTCCTTCCTGTTGGTGACAGTCAAAGGGTGGCCAAGAAGAAACAGGTGATGCTGGGGGCAAAGAGGATGGCCATGTCCCCTTTCTGTTGAGTCCAAGTAGGGAATCATCACAATGTAAAACCTTCCCCTTCCAACAACCTTGAAGAAGGCAGACCCAGCAGCAGCAGCAGCACCCAGACTTCTGTTCCCTGCCCTGTGGACTGTGAACATCTGGAACCTGATCTTCTCCCTGAAGGAATTTAGTTGGGGCTGTTGTTTGTGTTTTTTTGTGTTTATTTATTTATTTTTTCTTTGACTTGTTTATTTACTTTTAGTTTACAAGACTCAGTTCCACAGGCCCTTGAGTTTCAGATTTTCTGCTCTCCCTCTCCCCCCCCACCCCCCCACCCCATGTATGGAATCTGCAAATCATCTCACATTGTACAATGGTCTGGTTGTATAGAAGGGTTGTAACCAATGGTGTGAACCATGGGAAAGAGGAAACAAAGCCAAGCATGGAAAAGAATGCTAGCGTGTAGTTTGCTTCAGTCTCCATTTACACTCTGTTCTTTCTAGATCTCTCTCTGAATGTAGATATCTCCTTCCATCCTGAGACTTGTACAATTGTCTTATAGCTGGGCGTTGCTGAGGAGAGTCCAGTTCATCAAGGTTGGTCATCACACATACAATGTGTCTGTGATTGTGTACAAATTTTTCCTGGTTCTGCTCTTCTCACTTAGCATCAGTTTGTATAAGCCTCTCCAGGTGAATATGAAGGCCATCTCCTCCCCATTTCTTATAACACAATAGTATTCCATTACATTCATATACCGCAACTTGTTTAGCCATTCTGCAATTGATGGGCATCCCTTAATTTCCAGTTTTTTTGCCACCATAAAGAGAGCTGCAATAAATATTTTTGTACATATGGGTCTTCCTCCCACTTCTGTGATCTCTTTGGGATACAACCCCAGTAGTGGTATTACTGGGTCAAAGGGTGTGCAATTATTTGTAGCCCTTTGGGCATAGTTCCAGATTGCTCTCCAGAATGGTTGGATCAGTTCACAACTCCACCAAAAATGCATTAGTGTTCCAATTTTTCCAGATTCTTTCCAACATTTGTCATTTTCCTGTTTTGTCATCTTAGCCAATCTGACTGGTGAGGTGTGGTACCTCAGAGTTGTTTTCATTTGCATTTCTTGAATTAATAGTGATTTGGAGCATTTTTCCATATGCTTAAAGATATCTTTAATTTCTGCCTCTGAAAATTGCCTGTTCATATCCTTTGACCATTTATCAATTGGGGAATGACTTGAATTCTTTTTTGTTTTAATTTTAACTTTTATTTATTTTAGTTTACATCATTCATTTCCACAAGATTTTGAGTTACAAATTTTCTCCCCATCTTTC
>CM053589.1:207171269-207194987 GCA_028646515.1 Pseudochirops corinnae | reverse complement strand
TACTTAATTCCCTGTATATTTTAGAAATAAGGCTTTTATCAAAGACACCACTCAGTGCTATTCTTGTTGCTCAGTCACGTCTCTGTGACCCCATCTGGGCTTTTCTTGCAAAGATCCTGGCGGGGTTTGCCATTTCCTTCTCTAGCTCCTTTTACAGATGAGGAAACTGAGGCAAACGGGGTGAAATGACTTGCTCAGGGTCCCACAGCTAGTGAGTATCTGAGACCAGAGTTGAACTTAGGGAGAGAGTCCTCCTGACTCCGGGCCAGTACTCTGTGCTCTATGGCGCCCCCTGGCTGCTTTGCGCAAAGATAAATGCTAGCCTAGATGATGGAATAGAATACTTATGAACAGAGAAAGATCTGTGATGCCAGGTGAGAGGCCTCCCTTGTAGGGTCTCAGACTGAAAGCTGCATGGTTGGATCCGATGCTCATCTGCAGATGGTGAAAGCAGAGTCCTCAGAGGCCACCTTGACTTGCCCAAAGGCGCAGAGCTCCTGAGTGGCAGAGAGCGAGCTCACCTGGGTCTTCTGGCTCCAGCCTCAGCATACGCAGGATTGCGCTGTGTGGCACGGAAGTGGCTCCTCATGGAGCTGGTATTAAATCATGAGAACTGGGTGATTTCTGAGGAAATGGACATTTTTGTGACTTTGAGGGTGTTACTCTTTAAGTGAGGTACAACACGGGGAAGCATAGGGCTGGAAGGAGCGAGCAGAAGACCATGGGATCCTGGAGTAGAAAGTCTGGAAGGGCCCTTTGAGCCAGGTGGACTGGTCTTCATTTTACATTGGAGGAAAATGTGGCCTAGACAGTGAAAGTGAGGCACCCAAGGTCACATGGGTCATTCAGCATGACATGGCCTTTCCATAGTCAAAGCCTTCTAACACGACTTCATTTTATAGAGTTGGAAACCGAGGCAGAGAGAGATGGAAAGTGATGCGTCCAAGTTACACAGACCACAGAATGTAACATGGATTAAGAGGCACTGCCAGGAGCCACTTCAGCGCCCCTGCAGCTTCACAATGCCCAGAGACCCTGGGAAAGCTGGCCTTTCTTACAAGAAAATCAATAAGCTGGGGAAGATTTGCTATAGCTCGAAGAATAATTGTTGTTAAGAATTTTCAAGTCAGAGTTTGCATCTGCACGGGAGGGTCGCTAGTTCTGGACCTCCTCCCATTCACTCTGAGTGTGTTTGTTATGAATGTGCCAGCAGAGAGGAGATGCTTCACATGCTATGGGTGTTGTTGAATGGTGAAGCCCATTGGGACCTGGTGGCACCTTGGGAACTTGCAAAATGGATGCTCACTTCTGGATGCTGTCCTTGTTGGGGACAAATCAAGCACATGCTAAAGCCAATGATCTCAAGAGAGGCCCATCTCTCACCCAGAGGAGGGATGCCCTCCGCACAGGCACACTATGGCTCACTTCTGCCCCACGTGCTCCTTTACCTCTATAATTTCTTGTCCTCTTGTTTCTTAAGTTTTTTTTTTTTATAATTTCCCATGATGAATATAGTTCATTCAATGGATAAAAAGGAAGAGTTTTCATCTCCTTGCCGTTCTCACTCCCGAAGCAGGAGCTCATGTGTGTTGGGTTGGATGGGCAAGGTGCTTCGTCTAAGACAAGATGCCTGATTCAGGTCCCTGATGTCCAAACTCTTTTGAACTTTTACCCTATAGGTAAAAAAAATAAGATAATAACATATTTATATTTATCTATAAACAGCGCACATAAGTATATTAGTTTGTTAGGTGCTGGCCTGGAGGGCAGAAGGTAGTTCAGTTTCTGACTTAGATGCCTGCTAGCCATCTGACCTTGGACAAATCACTGACCTTCTATTTCTCAGTTTCCTCATTTGTAAAATTAAGAAATCGGACTCAATGGCTTTCTAAAATCCTTGCTAGAATTTGTGCTATAATGTGTATTACATGAAATGGTCATTAAAAAGGACAAGATAAGAAAAAAAGAAACACCATTTTCAAATGAAGTTTTAAAAATTATGAACAATAAAAAAGGTTTTGCTTTCAGTAAAAAAAAAAATCAGTGGGAAGAATGTAATTGGATACAGCTCATGAATTTAAAAATCTCACTTGACGTCTTTAGGATACATCAATGTGACCGTCTGATTCTAAGGCTGTTGTGAGAAACTTGAACCATGGCGGGAAACCAATGAAATCTGCCATCGAGGAAGGCAGTCTCTGTCTCTCTCCTCCCTTTCTCACATGCATCTTCTCTCTCTCTCCCTCTCTCCTCTCTCTCCTCTCTCTTTCCTCTCTCTCCTCTCTCTTTTTCCCTCTCTCCTCTCTCCTCTCTTTCTCCCTCTCTCCTGTCTCTTTCTCTCCTCTCTTTCTTCCTCTCTCCTCTCTCTCTCTCTCTCCTCTCCTCCCCTCTTCCTTCCCCTCCTCCCCTCTTCCTTCCCCTTCTCCCCTCTCCTCCCTTCCCCTCCCTTCCCCCTCCTTCTCTCTCTCTCCCTCTCTTTTCTCTCTCTTTCTCTCTCTCTCTCTCTCTCTCTCTCTCTCTCTCTCTCTCTCTCTCCCCCTCCCTCCCTTTTTCCCCTTTCTCTCATCTTCCTTTCTCCTACCCATCTCTCCCCTCTCTCCCACCACCCTTTCTCTCCTTGTCTCTTTCTTTTTTCTGCTCCCTCTAGCCTCTCATTCTCCCTTTCTCTCCTTTCCCGCTGTTGGTAACATTTCTATCCCTTTACATTTAGCTGTCCTAGACTTGTGTGTACAAGTGCATGCACATACATATCCACACTCATGATTTTTAAAATTTCCCTGAGCTGCCTCATTGGGTCATGTCTGAAATATCTGTCAAGGCTGACAGGTTCCTTCAAGCATTTTCCGATATTGATCAATTCCCTGTGCAGCAAATATTCGCTATTTTCACTGTCCCAGAACAAGGTCAGATACATCTTCCCTTCAGGAATCTGGAGGCATCCTTCACTCTCAAGGGGTGGTGAATCTTCTCTCTAAGCTCCCTAAACCCTGCACTATCAGACCCTTTTCTGAGAGTCTGTTAGCTTCCAGTGACTGGTACACAAGTTCCAATCAACTGATTAATATCATTTAGCTTTCACAAAAGAATATTTACTTTGAAGATGTAACAAGAGCAAAAGTTTGAAATTTCAAACCCCCAAACTTGGAGCCATATACTCCCATGTACCACCCTGATTTCTGGAGACAGTGGGCTCATATCTACCATTATGTTTGCATATAAACACCCATCGATTCTACATTCAAATGTGACCTCTCTGCCAGGTAAGTCATCACTCCCCCAACCCTCAAAGATGTCCCCAAACTCCAGCACGGTCTCCACTCATGGACCACCTGGTGCCTCACTCTCTTGACCTTTTGAAATGCATGAGGATATGATTCCATCCAACTTCCTTCACCTAAAATGAAAGAATAGCTATTGAGGCAGAGAACTCAGACCAGTATAAAGAGGTCACATGTTGACTTTGGATGGGGAGGGCCCAAGAGCCTTCCGTTTTTAGCGATGTCTTTCACCCAAGTGCTGCCAGACTGGAGGAAGTCAAAGCCAAGAGAAGGGAAGAGTCTGATGAGGGCCTTTTGAATGCAAGCTCTGTTGTGACTTCACAAGCATGACCAATCAAAGATGATCTTCTCTGTCATGTGATTAGAAGACTGGAACTAGATACAGTAAGACTGTGTGCTCCAAACCTCTCCAAAATGCTCCCTTTATATGTCACCGATGACTCTCCCAGAAGCCAGCTCTTGGCTTTTTCCACTTGGGGAATTTTCATCAGTTGGCTCCTTATGCGGTCTCCTGTTCCATCTCCAAGTATTGCCATTGGCTGAGTGGAATTCCACCCACATTTTTTCCTACCTGGCCCTGGGAGAGGTATGATATGCCAGGCTGGGCTTCTTTCCTCCTCAGCTTTCTTGCAGGGATTCCATGGAACTCTCTGTTCTCTGACTGTCTCCACAACAAGTTTGTGTGAGCCAGAAATGATCACTGGTACCAAGGAGGAAGAGTGTGGGCATAAGTGAGGGTGGTACCACTGATCAGCGGTCCCACTACTGACAGGCACTGGATGCTAATTTCTCCAAGGCTACATCCATCCCATCCTGAAATCACTGAGAAACGGGGCTTCTGAAGCCTCCCACTAAGACCTATAGTGGATGTGGGTGACTTTTGGTACTGTCCAAGAGACATGTCCCAAGTATTGGCTCCTTCAGGGATCTTCAGAGGAGTGGCGAGGGAGAAAGAAGCTCTAAGAATGACCTAGCCACCAGTAGCTGCCAAGCAGATGCCAGAGACAATTTGCTTCTCACCTCCTGCCTGACATCATACACATACCCTTACCACCCACCCCTCCAGTTCACCTCATCCAGCATCCCTAATGAAGGAGGTGATGGGATTGTGTTTGATCATAAGGCTATAGGGCCGATTAAAAGATGATGGACCCTACAAGACTGCTGTGCACCAATTCATGCCTTTCTTGGGGTTTGTATACCTTACTTTGAAGGTAACAAAGAGGCTTTCCTGGAAGATTTCCAATGACAAAGAGCCCACTTCCTTTGAAGGCACTCTACCCATCCATTCATCCATCTTTCCATTCCTTTTGTGGAGACTTCTGATTGACAGGTAGTTCTGCTCAGCATTATTTCTAAGCTAGCATCATTGCAGCTTCTACTAGGTGATACCAGTTATTGATTTATCTGTTTTCATGGCATATCCCCTTAGTAGAATGCAGCTCCTTGAGGGCAGCCTCCATTTGGGGGATGGTAGAAAGGTTTGGTTGAGTTCTGTCTGCCCAGAGTGACTCTCTTGTTTCTAAAGTGATTGAAATCAGCCTGAGGCCTATAAATCACACCTAGAGAGAAGTGAACACTGAGAAAGTCATGTGGTAGCCCTGTGTGAGCCTTTTGGCTGTAAGTATACTAAGCATGACTTTTGTGGCCAGAGTTTTCTTTCTTCCCCTCCATGAAGAAACCTTGTTGGCACTATGGAAATTAGTGCTAAACTAGTAAAGATGCCATTGAATATGGGACTTCTGCTGATGGCAAGCCTCGGGAGCTCACACAACATGGCTTGGGGATCTCTGTTGGTGGCAGACCCTGGACACTCACCCAGGGTGTCTGTATGTGTCAAAGCTAAAGGGCTCTTGGAGCTAGGGATCCTAGCTTCCTGCTAAATTTAGAGTCCTGATTTGAAAGTTCAAATTTAAAACTGTCAGACTAATTCTCCCATCAAATCTGACACCCCAATCAGCTCCTCTTGGGCTGTTATTATCACCAAGCCTGGAGGGAACCAAGGTTCACCTGTGGCCAAGAACTCTGATCACAACCCCCTGAGGGCTGGGCTTCCTGGCTTGAGCCAAGGGATGCTCCCGCCTGGGCTTCTTCCCGTCAGCTGGGCCTCCTAACTAAATACAGCCCTCCCAAGAGCCCTCTTGTCTGCGTCCAGAAATATTTGCTGCCCATAAAAACTGAAAGGGGAATTTGTGGTGAGGAATAAAAGGGGCGGCTGCACTTTACGCAGAAGCAAAGGCAAATGAGTGAGTTGGGAATCGAAGGAGCAGGGTTCGAATCCTGCCACTGCCGCTGCCTACTGCCAGCAGCATCAAAGCACAGAATCCACTGGGGCAGCCAAGAAAAGCCAGGTGAGATGGGTCGGCTTCTGTTTGAGATGATGAGCCTTAAAAGGAGGAGATTCCGAGGGCCAGACGCCCGGGGAGGGCGCGCAGCCCAAAGGCGATGGATTCCTGCGACTCGGTAGAGCTGCTCACCTCACGTTTGGGTTCTCTTCCTGCAAACTGAGATCTCTGAGATCTGGAAAGGAAAATAGGAAAATGGGCCCAAGGCTGTCCCGGAGACAGAGAAGCCAGAGCCTATGGAGGAAGGCAGCCTCGGGGGAAAGCCTCCGCCTTCAAAATGGGGCAGAGAATGGGGCTGCCAGCCCCAGACCGCCGAGCGCCTCTGTATTTGATCGCCAGAAAATCCTAGAGGGTATTTTTCAAAGTAGGATAAGTGAACACCTCAGAAAAAGAAGCAGAACCCCAGCTTTCAGCCTCTTCCAGCCGCAGTCCATCCTCTCCCCAATTCCAAAACAGTCTTCCTTCAATAATTCAGGCCATGGCACTCTTCTTCTCAGGACTCTCTGACGACCCCCTACTGTCTCTAGAATCAGGTAAATCCTTGTCACCTTCACACATAAGCCTTTCGTCATCGAGTTTCAGCCGACCTTTCCAGACTGGTTCCACTTTTCTCCCCTTTGTGCACTCTGTTACAATCACACTGGCCTTCCTGCTGGACCCCAAGCTTGGTTCCATTCCTCTGGGCACAGGCTGCCCCCCATGCCTCCTCCCTCCCTTGTCCTCTTTGCCTTTGCTTTCTTTAAGGCTTAGTTCATGTGTTGCCTCCTAAAAGAAACCTTTGTTAATTGACAACCCCAGAATCACAGGATCTGGCTCCTTCTCTTTAAGCCCACATTTTAAATGTAGAACTGCCACCACTTGCTTCTGGTTCTGGGCTACGGGAGCAAACAGGCCCAGGCTGAGCCCTCTTCCCTCTGGCAGCCTTTCACATACCTTGATGACAGAGACCATTTCCCACCCCCCCTAGTAACCCCAAGGCTTTGCTTCGCCAGACTTTGAATTCGGGGTTCTAAACACCCTCAGTCTTTTCCACTCCCTTTCATAGGCCTGTTCAAAAGCAGCAGCACAGATCCAAGTGGGGAGGTGAGCTTGGATGGTCTATTACAGAGATGATTCTATTTCTCTGGGAAAATGTCATCCACCTGCCATGGGACAGAAGCTGAAGGCAGGCGCTGGCTCGATTTTCATTTCTAGTCCCATCAGCCTCTGGACCTGAAGCATAGCAAAGACTTGAGAAGTCTTTGATTGATTGATTGATTGACTGGGGTAGAAATACCTGGGAACCAAATCTAGGGAATCATGGTGGAAAGAGCATGTGAATAGAGATCACCAAAGGGAGGACTGGTAGGACATAACTGGAGAGAAAGAAGGAGCAGACTAGAAGTTCATGACCTATCACAAGCCTAGGGGCTGAGCGAGGCCTGACCTGGATCTTGTCTCAGCTGACCAGGAGGGGCTGGGTGTTCAAGAAGGACTGGTTGAATCTGTCAGAGGGAGGCAACTACTTGCCCCAGAACTGGTGAGAGAGGAGAGGAAATCCTGACATACCCTGAGAGACGGGGGCCACATGTCAGAAAAGCAGACACAGATAACTGAACCAAGCTTCTGACAAGCCTGTAAACATGAATTACTTAGGGATGAGCTCCCTGCTTGAGAAGAACTTCAGGAAAGTCTCCAGCTCATTTACCAGGAGTTAGATGAGCACCTATGTGCAAAAGGCCTCAATCAAAGAGATCGGACCATGAAACCATTCAAAAATGACGAAATCTGGTACTTTTCACACTATGACTGGGGGAAGAAGGCTTAACCAAACAGGGGACGGACATCATCATCACATGATGGAGAGGGATAATTGTCATTCACTAAAATGGAAATAATTTATGTACAAAGTGAGTGACATGGGGTAAGCAGGGAGAACACTGGTTGGAAAAGTCTTTGCATCAAATGCCATTGATAACAGTCGAATATCCAAGATACAGAAAGTGACAAATTCGTGACCATGAGCTACTTTTTAAGTGGGCAGTGTTCATAGGCTATGAACCAACAGTTTTTTTTAAAGGTGCAAAATATTAATAACTGCATAAAAGATTACTCCAAATCACTCATGACAGTGGAAATATACATCAGAGTAGCTCTGAGGCTTTAATTCTTAGCCAGCAAATTGTAAAAGGTGGCAAAAGGTAGAAATAGTCAATACTGGATAGAAAAGTAAAGACATGGGCACACTGGTATTATTTCTGCAGAGCTGTGGACTTGTCTGGCCATTCTGGAAGGAAGTTTGTAATTACGAGAAGAAAATGACTAAAACGTCTTAACCCTTGACTCGGATCCAATTGCTTCCCATATGTGACCTAGCAAGATAAAAGACAGAAAGAAATGTCCTGTTTGCACCAAAATCTTGGTAGTAGCACTTTTTGTAGCAGCAAATTGGTGGAAGCGAAGTCGATGCCCATCCATTACGGATCGGCCAAACACGTTAGGGTTCATGAATGTGATGGTATATAAATGTTCTGAGAGAAATAATGAATACGAGGAATTCTGGCAAGCACAAGAAAGAACTGTGAACTGATAAAACAAGGTAAACCAGGCCTGGGACTGAATACACACAAACACAACCAAACCAACCAAACCAAACCCAGCAACAACTGAGAAGAGAAAACTCATCTCCATGTGACTGCAGTGACCAAGCATGGCCCCAGAGAAGATGCGAGGACATTCGCCTTTCTCTTTCCTCTCCCTTCTTCCGAAGGAGTGGATTTGGGGCATGGGATGTCACCTTAGTTCAACATTGTTGAAATGCTGATTAGGTTTTTTTTTAAACTTCTTTTGTACTCTTTCTGCCTAAATATTTGTTCCCAGGGATATCTTCCTAGGTAGGGATTGAGAAAGAGTATTTTCAGAAATGAAGTTGGTATAATAATGACAGTTAACAATGGACACATGACTGAAAACAACAAAAATTCAACAACACAACAACAAAGTGTGAAGGCATTAGTCTGGAGCAGATGAGAATGCATTTGTTGGAATGTAAGGAGAGTGGAATGAAAAATGTGTTAGTGACTGAGGGACTGGCTCCTCTGGGACACACTTCACGTTGCCTCTGGATTCTGGCGGTAACTACGGTGAAACTCAACAAAACATCAGTGTCAACATACGCCCTCTTTTATGTCCTTCCCAGGGGTGAGAATGTGAGCATATGTCCATTGGAGTGTCTACATGCTGCCAATGTAATTAGACTAGTCCCAAGCAATTCACTGTGTGATGTGAAGATGTTTTGTTGATGGTCTTTCTGGTCCTCATCTTGTCCTGGGGCCGCGCAGAGGCAGCTTGGAGCTGCTGAGCAAAGTCCTACTTCTAGTAAGGAGCTAGGTGATTTCAGTGAGCCCCGCCCTGCCTTTGGGCTCAGTTTCCTCACATACAAACTCGGAGGGTGGTACTAGGTGCTTTGTGAGGTTCCTTCCAGATCCAACATCCTATGATTCTGGGAGACAATTGCAGCTCATCTAAATGGGGAGGATTCATCTTTGGACTGACACCTCAGTGATCTGCTTCCTCTGGAGCGCTCAGCTGGATTTTGTCCTTTATGTTTGAAGAAAAACAAAATGTTGGAGTGCTCAGCTAAAGCTGCGTGGGGGGGCACAAGGTTGGGCGAGAGATTTGTTTAAAAAAAAAACAAAACTTTTCCTCACCCTTGATTTAGATGTGCTCAACAAACCGGGCTTTTGATTCCCGTAAAAACAGAGGGGGAGACTTTGATAATTGTTTGAGAGCAAGGTGAGCTAAATGAACAGAAGTCTGACTTAGATGGAAGTCCACATGCTGGCTGAGGCCGGTTTTGTTTGTCAAAGTGTGCTATATGTTCTGGGGGCAGAGTCTTTATAGGTGTGAATGTGAGTGTGTGTGTTGTGTTTGAGTGTGATGCATGTATGAGTATGTGTGTGAGAGTGTGTGTGTGAGAGTGTGTGTGAGTTTATGAGTATATGAGTGTGTGTGTGTTTATGAGTGTGTGTGTGTGTGTGTGTGTGTGTGTGTGTGTGTGTGTAAGCCACATCTCCTTCTGCTCTGGTGCAATGCTCACAAGTACACCCAAGGCAGAGGTGTGTGAGATGTGTGTGTGTGATGGTGTGGCCTGGGGTGCTTGTGGGCCTTTGGGAGAAAGAGAAGCTTAAAGATGTGAAGAAAGCCAGGAAGAAGCAGATGAGGAGGAGGAGGGACGGTCCTGAGCAGACTGGGGTTGTCCAGGGACATTGGCCTGTGACTCACCTTCTGAAATCCCGAAGGACTGAGGATTTGGGGGCTCAGAAGTATGAATGGTTCAGTGACCGGTACTGAGTGATAATACCCGCAGGTAGTCGCAGTATTGGTGTCACCCACGTATTTATTTGCAGAGCACTTTGAGGGTTGTGAAATTGTGTTTGATCTGGGTCTGACTCAGGTGAGGGTGAGGTTCATAAGGTGCCCTGCCCTGCCTCCGTGGCTGTCATGCTTCACCTTGTGCCCCTCCATTGGACAATAGTGATTTTCCTTCCCAGGGAAGTCCCCCTTTCATTCTATTCATTCTCCTTCTAAGCCCATTAAAACACACAACTTTGTGTACATTTCTGTGGTGTGTGTGAGCGTGAGCGAGTGTGTATTGGTGTGTGGTGCCAGCATTCTCATTTCCAAACGTTGACTCATTTATAAACTTTTTCTTTTATGGTTAATGCTTGGGCACTTAATTCAAAGCCCATTGCCCCTCTAGGGTTATGATTGGCTTTGATGGTTAGGTCATGCTTTTGGAGAGGTCGCCTCTTACCTCTTGTGTTTTGGAACGACTCGTTATAAGCTCTCTTCTCTACATCAGCAGCTGTTAGGTCTCGGGTGTCCCTTTTGGCTTCATAGCATTTTACCTCCTCATCTTTGTTCTGTTTTTAGTGGTTTTTCTTTCCTATGGAAGCTCTGCATTTTGACTACGATGGTTCTAGCTTTCATTTCCTTTTCTAGATGCTAAAAATGGTGTTTTTTTTTCTTCCTATTTTCATCTTTTCCTCCTGATTCTAAGAGTTCTGAGTAATTTTCATTTATAATTTCCTGAAATATGACACAAATACTTGTTCTGATAATAACTTTCAACTAGCCTAATAAGTCTTAGATTGCCTCTCCCTGACCTGTTTTCCAATCAGTTGCTTCCGATATTATATTTCTTAGATTTTCTTCATTTTTTGTTTTGTCTTACAATTCTAGTTATGTTGTTGAATTGTGGTTTTTGTCTCATCCATTCTGATTTTCAGGGCACTTAGTTTTTGAGTAACATTTTCCTCTCTGTGTTCCAAAGTCTTCATTTTCCTTATCATCCTTTCTTTCTTCGCTTTCCCAGAATGTATATATGTTTATCTTGTTTGATTTCCTCCAAGAACCCAAGGATGGCAAAAGTCTGTCTGTCTCTCTCTCTCCCTCTTTCATATATGTGTGTGTGTGTGTGTGTGTGTGTATAATATTAATATGATGTATGATTATGATATAATGTCACCTATATTACCAATATATATGTGTGTATGTATACATACATACATATATATATATATATATATATATATATATATATATATATATCACTTACTTGACAGCACCTCTGTGAGGTAAGTGATATTATTCTCCCCATTTTTCAGATGAGAAAAAAGAAACAGAGAATTCAGTGTATGATCTGGCTAACTCCTACGAGTCAGCATCAGATAGGACTGAAAGCCAAGTTTTCCTAACTCCGAGTGAGGCACTTTATTCGCTGTCCACTAGCTACCTAGGAGTACATGATGAAATGGAGTCCCCTGTGGATCTGTGGTTGGCATTGCTATTTAACATTTTTATCAAGGACTTGAATACAGATATAGAGGGGCCGTGCTCACAATGGATCCAGTCAGGGTGAAAGACTTTGAGGAGGAAGGGCTACTTTAGGGTTTCTGGTCACTCCTTGCTGAGAAGGACAGATGTTCATCAAGTGGAAACAGGAAAGAAGGCTGCTGCCATCATAGAAGATGTATCCAGGCAGTGATAGGGAACCTGCCAGGCAGTATCAAACCTTATAATTACCACAACTTTCTGGGGATTGACTTGGTCACACATGATCCTTCCAGTAAAAATATGTGAAGCATTTCTCAGGACTATGCCTATTGGCAAAAGAAATGGGAGACCTTAGAACTACAGGTTGTGTTTTCATCACTACTTTTGGAGGGAAGAAAAATTAAGGAATCAAACAGGTGGTTAGGGAGATGGTCCCTGAGGAAGGGCTTTGCATTTGGATCTTGGTTTAAAATGTAGAAATGCTAGATTCCTATGAGACTATGATAGACTGGTAAGACTCTGAGGTTCAACAGGATTCTATTGATCTAATCAAGAATTTAAATTGAAAAGGAAGACAGAGGACTTTCCTAAGGGTATGTTCCAAGTCTGATATCATAGGGGGTAGCTATGAAGAAGAATATCAATGGCGGAGAACCTTCAGAGATTCTCAGGAGACCAAATCCAAGGAGGAAGCCAGTGATGTAACCCATGGTCTCATAAACAGAAACACACACAGGCAAAGCCTGGGGAACAAGCAAGGAGAACTAGGGATCCAAAGCATGGATCAAGCTTAGAGTTGGTAGGAGGAGACTCAGGACTGGATGACCGCTTTCTGTAACTTCTTGTATTTTTTTCTTTTTCATTTTTTTTGTGGGTCAGAATTACGGTCTCACAACTGTTGGGAACCCCCAGAGAGAAGACTCCCTCTAAGAATGGCCCCGAACCACTGCTTGGCTTGGGGCACTGACAGGTTACGAAGTTTGCCTAGAGTCCCACAGCCCATATGTCTTCCTACAGCCAACAGTGAACCAGGGGCTGCCACAGCCCCAGACTCAGGGTACCTGGTGATGGGCTGGACAGGATGACAGGAGCCACGCTTTGGGGGGCAGAGTCCCCCTCTCTTGGATTGCTCTCTGCCCATGAAGTACCCCATCTCTCTGATGTGCAAAGTTATTTAAAGTCATTTCTGATTGCACAGAACAATACCCACTGGGAATGGTGGGGGTGGCATGTGAGCCATGTAAGAGGCAAAGGTAAGGAGGAAGATGAGCAGAGAACACAGCTTGTGCCAAGGTACGAGATGAGTGTTAGAGCTGGGCACGAAGATAGTTGGAGTCACAACCAGATTGGCCAAGGGGGTCACCTCTCCTAGGCTATCAATCATGTTATCAGTTGTGTCCTCAGTTGTTCCAGGTGACACAGGCAAGGTGTGAGTAAGGCAATCCTGAGCCAGAGGACATGATCTTTTGGGGGGGATGACCTACTATGCACATAGGAGAGTGGGGGCCTGAGAAAGGGCAGCCTCTTTCAGCGAGTCACAAGGACAGTGAGTGGAACCCTAGGGCAAGAGATCACTGGCCTTTTCTTTTAAAAAATAATTTATTTTTCTTTTGAACTTAATAAATACAAAAAAGAGCATTTTTCTATATTTGATACAGAACGTACAGAGAAAGAGAGTACGGTATGCAACTGGGTATCTCCCCAATTCTTTGCTGTTCTAGAAAGTAGATATCCATTCAACACACGCCTTTTCAAACTGTCCTGCTTGGCTTGGCCTTTTCTTTTTTTACTTCCTTCTAGTCTTCTCTGCGTTATTTTGAAAAGGCAGCTCTCCTCTCTTTTCTTTTCTTTCTTTTCCGTTTTCTCTTGTCTTCTGTTTCAAATCAGCTTCATCACCTACCTCTAACTCCCCCCTACCCCCGTGCTGATGGAAGCCTAGCCAAGCAAGCAGACCTGCCCCTGTCTGCCCCCCAAAGCGTGGCTCCTGTCATCCTGTCCAGCCCATCACCAGGTACCCTGAGTCTGGGGCTGTGGCAGCCCCTGGTTTACTGTTGATTGGCTTCTGGGTGATGTTTTATGCAGCTCTGGGGCAAAAGAAGACACCTCCTATAGCTGTTCATTGTATGTCTTGGTGCTTATTACATCTGGTGGCATTTTCTGGTTTTTGCTGGAGTCAGGGCATCACAGGCAGGCTCCCAGCTCTTATCAGGCATCCTCCTTGCTGCAAGATTCTCCCATGTTCTGTCTGGTGCCAACAGTTCACTTGATTTAATTGTTGAGGCTGTCCAGTTGGGATGTCCTGAATGGTCTGGGGCAGGCTAGGCACTTCTATTTGTGAGAGGAGCAGGCCAGAGCACCCTGAGCACGCAAGCACACAGAGTGGATTTGCCAACCCCTGCCTCTCTCCTCCCTTCTCCCTCCGCCCCCCCCCCCCCCCCCATTAAGGAGCTGTCCTTGATCTTCTCAGTACTGGATGTTCACACTTGGAGGAGGTAGATTGGGCTGCTCCCTTGCCCCCCAAATGTGCATCTCTCCTCCACTTCTCACTTTGATCTTGACTGAGTCCCATGTACTTCACTGTCACTGAGTGGTCCCCAGTGCATTTAGAGTCCAATCAAAACCAAAGTCTATGGTAAAAAGGACTGGATCATCCCAAGAGGTAATGAATTCATCATCACTGAAGTCTTTCAAGTTAAACCTGCATAGCCTTGTGTCAGGGCTTCTACAGTACAGATTCATTTCAGGGCTTAGAATGGACTCAAGACCTTTGTGATTCCTTCCAGCAACGTGAACTGACCCAGCACCAGACTGGTCACAATCTAGGTCTGGCTATTATGTCATTGAGATCCCCCTCTTTGTGACCTCAGGCAGGTCATTTCAGATATCAAGGCTACATTTATCTGCACAATGTTCCATCCTGATCTAGCATTTTGTGGATGACAAAGTTCATTGTCGTGGAGATGGATATTGAATCTAAAGACAATGATCACCTTCCTTTCTGGTCACTGGAAGACTTCTAGAGCCTTCAGAAGCAAACAGGAGCCCGTCCTCTGTGTTCTTTGCTTGAGCAGCCTCGGTTTCCCCAGGTTGTCTCTCTGGTGCTTTCTGATTGTGTGGCCTTCTAAGCCACTCACCAATCCTGTTTCTGATTCTTCTAAGCCTGGTTCAGTGCCTCCAATTCCTGCTCCTGATGAATGTGCTCTGATGGCCACATGGCTACTCATTACCCATCTCCTCCAGCAGCTTCCTCACTCCTGGGCTGATTGTCTTTACCTCCCTTTCCAGGGGTAAGTACTCACTCATGGGGAGTTATTCCACCAATATCCTGACTCTTCTCAGCCTGGGTCAGGTCCTGTTTGACAGCAATTCTGATTCTGGTTTCCATCTCATTTGCAAATCGAATGCTCTGCCTCTCCACTAGGTTGCCCAACTGCTTTGTGTGCTCTATAATAACAGAAAGACTCAAACTGCGGCTTGCTGGCTGGCCCACTTGAGTCTCTTCTGAACTCCAAAGACTGTCTTGATCTCCAGTCAGTTTTTTTGTTTTGCTCTAATTCAATTTAATTGGAAGGTTAATTTTTGATGTGGAATTGTGGCTGATGGATTTTAAAAATGAATTCAATGAATTTTCAAAGAATTTGATGAATTTTCAAAGACTAATATTAGAGTTTCTGATCCCCGCCCCCAGCCAACACACTCCTCTGGTCAACGGTGATACCCACCTAAAATAGGGGTATAGGTGATCTGAACAGGGCAGTGGGAAGATGAAGGAATTTTGAATTCAAACACCTGGGTTTGAATCTCATTCTGGTACCAGTTGGGCGCTGGGGAAGCCTCTTTGGGTCAATTCAGTGATTATTTATTAAGGTCTAACTGCTCAAAGGTCTTTTCTAGAAGCTGGGGTTACAAAGACAAAGGGGAAGCAGGCTCATCCCTGTCAAAGAGTGGTTTCCAAAAGTGCTTTAAGTTATGACACTCTATGGTTATAAGAATGGAAAGAAACCTAAAGGCTTAATTCCTTCATCTTATGAAATAAGGAGCCTGGACTTCACCACCCAGTTGAACACCACGCACCTATGGAGCTTCTCCTGTGTGCCCTGTGGTAGGTTCTGGGAAGTGAAGCAAATCCAAGCAAGCCTCTCTCCTAAGCCTCAGTCTACAAAGACTATTATGAATTTGGGGTTCTTGTGTTTAAAGACAAATGTGAAAGTTTTCCCTAAAATTTTAAGATATCTGGGATCTCAAAGAGGAGAACTTTCTCCCTCACCAACTCCAAGGAATCAGTTCTACATCAAGGTCCAGGTCATTTTGAAAGGATGTGGTTGATGCCCAAGAGCCTAGCTGGTGTTGTTACAGGCTTCCCCAGAGGGAAATGCTTTGGGGGTATTAGCCACATTTTACAAGGAGGAAAGGGAAACACGGAGCTGCCAAGCCATTTGTCAGTAGACCCACATAGTGCTAGGGGCAGCTTTTGAATCCAGGACTCTAGCCTCTTGGCCAAGCTTCCATTAAAAATCCAGCGAGGCGGATGCTGCCCTTTGTTCTTTCCCATCTGGAATATACGGCCCATTTTTGTGTTTTCAGTAAAGACAACAGCTGTAGACCCAAATGGTGACTCTCCAGAGGCCTGGCCCTTGCCTCTGCCTCCGCTGAGGGGGAGATGATACTCCTTTCTCCAGACTCTTGGCTGATTCCTCTCATTCCTGGCTGACACCAATCAGCTGAGCTCCTTTCCCTTCTTCGAGAGGGACTTGATAAAGTCTCTTACTTCTTTGCTGTTCCTCTCCTCCATCAGGCCTCCTCAGCAGTTCACAGCTGAAATGCTGCACAATAGACAGGATGAGAAGCCCCTTCAGTATTAATTACTGCTCCTGGCACCAGGCCAGCTCTACAGCCCAGGATCGTCTCCACCACCATCTGCTGTCCCCATCACAGGCACCAGGAAAGCTGGGACACTGATCACTCACTGCTGTTCCCCCGACATCAGCTGTCCCGTTGTTATCCTGAGGGGTGTGTGTTGTTGTCCTTTAATAGCGCTGCTCCACAATTGCACTGCTTTTAAAATTTCAAAGGTCAGGCTGGTCTCACTTGAATAAAGTCCGATGGGAAAACAAACAAAAAAAACCAAAGCCACAACAACAACAACATTTCTGGTAATGTCTGGGTTACAAGGGCCTTTACAAACATCATCCTCAGTCAGATAATGATCTGATTTTCCCTCTGGGTCTGATGTGTTCAATCCTTCCCCATAAGCCCACCCGCCTCCCATCCTCCACAGCCTGTCTTTCGCCCGCAAGGGTGTCTGTCTTATTTGTCCCCTCCATTTTAAGGCTGCCTGGAGTGAAGTTAAATATAGAACATTCAAGGCTTCTGAGCAAAGGACCATGGGAAGCAACAGCTGGAAGGGCCTCTGGAAGACATCAAGTCCACTCCCCCTCATCTTACAGACTTAGGAAAGGGAAATGACTCATTCAAGGCACAGCTAACAAGGGAGCAAAGACAAGGTTGGAGTCCAGCTCTTCTGGCTCCAGATCTGGGGCATTTCCCACTATGCTTGATGGCTGTGGCTCCTGTTTAGCTGCATGTCCAGCTGTGCATGGTGCTTGCTGGAACCCTCCTGCCCCTGCTGATTCGTAACTGCACCCTGGAGAGTAGTGGCTGTAAAGAGCAGGGTCTCTTAGGACAAGATGACCAGGGAGTGGAGCAAAGCATGGCTGTACTTGGGCCATGGCGAGGCAGTCAGCATGATTGGGTCCCAAGGGCAGGAAGTCTTGGGGGAGTAGAGTTCATGGCTCTGGGACTTGGTCAGGAGACAAGGAGGTTGGTGAGGAGATGGCTAGAAAAGGCCATAGTTAGGGCCTAAATCACCCCCTCTGGATGAAAAGCCTCC
The DNA here is from genome assembly GCA_028646515.1 of Pseudochirops corinnae. Taxonomy (NCBI): domain Eukaryota; kingdom Metazoa; phylum Chordata; class Mammalia; order Diprotodontia; family Pseudocheiridae; genus Pseudochirops; species Pseudochirops corinnae. The sequence goes on along the minus strand of CM053589.1, from coordinate 207,177,657 downwards.
GTGGCTCCCCTTCCATGGCTTTCCTTCTGTGGCCTTTAGGATAAAATATACAATTCCTCTGGTCGATGTCAAGCCCTCCCCACTCTGACTCCAGCCATACTGTCCAGGGTGCTTACACATTCCCCTCCCTTCTGCTCCCTGGCTCCTTCCCCACTTTCCATTCCAACCAAACCGGCCCTTTCTTGGGCGCAAGCCTTCACCTGTCTCAGCCCCTGTATTGGCTGTACCTGACATCAGGAATGCTCGACTTCCTCATGTCCACCCCTCAGAATTCCCAAGTCCCTTCGGGGATTAGTTTAAGTGCTCCGTCCCACGCAGTAACTTTGCTGTTGCCCCAAATCATCAGGCCTCTCTCCCAAAGGACTTTGCGTTAATTCTGCCAATATTTTATCTTTATACCTTTGTGGGCATGTTGTAAAACGTAAGCACTCTGAGGTCAGGGAACATGACCTATTTGTCTTAATACACCAGCTTGTGCAACAGAAGAAATGGAGTAAACTATGCAATGCCCAGACTGATTCTTCACTTACAGCTGCTGAGCCGTCTTCAGTGACCAGGGAACAGACTGTGGAGAGCAGATGTGCTGCAGGGACAGAGGGAAGGGCATGCGCCATCCTGAAAATGAAGGGAAGGGCTGCCATAGTCTGTACCATCCCAGCCAGTGACAGAGAAGGGCCGCCAGCTTGGAGATCCACTCATGGCCAATCTGATCCCCTGAGGCCTGGAAGGGTTTGGAGCCACAACGGACACATCAGGGGATGGATGGTGAGAGATCCTGAGCTAGGCACCCCATCCCCTCAGGACAGCGATGGCTCTCCCAGACCCTGGAGAGGGGCACTTTGGTTGGCTGGATGCTGAGCCTCATTGGAGCCCATTCCACATGTAGTTTGTAATAGCCCAGGCCACTCCCCACCCAAGGAAATCAGAGGGGGCATGGATCAGATCTGTCATGCGTGGGGAACACTTTCACAAAAGTGGCTGAACTTCAGAAGGAAGACAGGCAAAGAAACAGCACAGATAATAAGCCAGCCTCCTTTTGTAAGGACTTGGATGGTAACTCATCATGTTCCCCACCCAAATCTTAACTTACCGTGGTTATTTTCCTGAGTTCATGTCTTGCATCAGATATTTACTAGCTGTGTGACCCTGGGTAATTCATTTAACCCTGTTTGCCTCAGTTTCCCCTTCTGTAAAATGAGCTGGAGAAGGAAACGGCTCACACCCCTCCAGTGTCTCTGCCAAGAAAACCCCCAATGGGGGCATAGAGAGTCAGACAGAACTGGAAAATGCCCAAGCACCAGCACACTGGGCCCTCCCTGACTTTATCCCACGATGTGCAGGAAGAACCATGGACTCTGGATTGGATGGCTTAGGCTGAAGTTCTGGGGCTGCCACTCACAGGCTGTCACTCTGGGAAAGGGGCTTTATTCCAAATGGAACGTGTGTGGCCCTGCGGCAGCTAAGGCTTTGGTGCAGGCATGGACTGGACTTGGTCTTCGAGGCTGCTTCTAGCTTGGAAATTCTGGGGTTTTCTGAGCTTGGTTTTCTCCTTTATAAATTAGGGGTAAAGACACTTGAATTGCTCATTTGAGGCAGCTGGTGCACAGCGTATATAATGGAGGGTCTGGAGTCAGGAAGACTGAGTTCAAATGTGGTCTCAAGACACTTCACTGTGTAAATCTGGGAAAGTCACCTCTGTCTGCTTTAGCTTCCTCATCTGTAAAATGGGTATCATAATAGCACCTGCTTTTCAGGGTTATGATGACAATAAGGTGATAAAATGTCTGTAAACATCACAGTAAGCACAATGCCTAGAGCACTGGACCTGGAGGCAGAAAAGCCAGAGTTCACATCTGACCTCAGGCACTTAGGAGCTGCATGGCCCTGGCCAAGTCCTTTAACCGCTGCCTCAAACTGGAAGAGGGGATGGGGAAGTGCCCCACTATCTCTTCCAAGAAGAGCCAGGTGGTCCACAGGGTCACAAAGAGTCAGAAGTGACTTACGGACTGAACAGCACAAAGCCTGGCCTGCAGTGACCTGGCACACATTAGCTGTTACTGGGGTTGTCATCCTGCAGTAAAGCTCACACTCCAGTTCTTCCTAATTTCCATCCCAATCATCAATTCTGCTTCCACCACAACAATCAGTCAGTCCATGAGCATTTATTAAGGCCCCCCCATGTGGGGTCATCGTGTCAAGTACTGGGGACATGAAGAAAGGCAAGACAAGAACCCCCACTTTCCAGGCTCTCAGGCCTGCTGGGGGCAGTGTGGGACCCCATGTTCAAGCAGGAGCGAGGCGCAATCAACAGAGAGAAGGAGCTGGACAGAGGAGGGACCCGGATGAAAGCCTGTGTCTGAAGCCACCAAATGGGTCCCACCCTCCTTCAGGACCTCTTGGCCTTCCCTCTCTTCTTGCTCACCACTCTATGCCCCTTCCTGAAGGCTTTCACAGGTGCCATGGCCCAGACAGGCCTGCTCCTCTGTAATGAATTAGAAAGGCCCCTCCCCCAAATTAACCTCTGTCTCCCAAGTCTAGATGAAAGATGATGACGTGAAAAGGAAATGCTTCTCTAGAGCTGAACAGGAGTTTCCAAAGGTCTTAGAAAGCCATGTACTGGTTACCAAGCCAGTACAACAGGGAAAGGAAAGGCTGCCAGTCCCAGAGCCGGGAGAAAATTCACTTCCAAGAACTTGAACAGAGAGAGGGAGAGAGAGAGAGAGAGAAAGACATTGCCGTCTTTGCCTGCGAGAGCCACATTTTAGGAAGGACTTTGATGGTCTGGAGACCCCCCAGCCCCAGAGAAGGCAGCCCAGATTGTGGAGGGCCTAGAGCTCATGCCCTATGAGAACTGGACGAAGGCATTGGGCAGCTTTAACTGGACAAAGAGAAAACAGGGCAGAGTTATAATCTTTTTTTCAAGCATTTGAAAGACTCATGTGGAAGAAGGGTTCTGCTTCTTCTGCTTGGCCCCGGAGGACTAGGAACAATCACTGGCAGAGGCAGAGAAGGAGATGTTCGGTGAGGCCAGTAGGCAGCGCCATAATGCATCAGGCACTGGGTCTGGCTCGGGGAGATTCATCTTCCTGATTTCATCTTGGGCCTCAAACACTTGCTATCTGTGTGACCCTGGGCAAGTCATTAAACCCTGTCTGCCTAAGTTTCCACATCTGTAAAATGAGCCAGAGAAGGAAATGTTAAGCCACTCTCCAGTATCTTTTCCAAGAAAACCTTAAAAGGGATCACGAAGAGTCAGATATGACTGAAAAGTGCCTGAATTGAATTGTAAATGTTGAGCGAATGTCAGGAAACACAAGACCAAAAAGTATCAGTAACTTCTGACCCAGAAACACATTTTCCAAGATACATAAAGTCTTTATGAAGATTGTCTGCAGATACACCAAGAGAAGACAAGGGACTGCCTTTGCAGAAGATCTTCTCCAATTGACTCCATCTTCACAAATGCACAAATGCCAAACAGTCAAGAATAGCCCTCTGTTCTTACTGTTGTGAATAATACAAGAGCACTGGTTTCAGTTGAACACAGCACAGCCTTCAAGGCTCTTCTCTAATCAACGCACTCCTGGGACTGTGGCCAAGTGGCACAAGAGATTCCCAACAGTGTCATGACGGAGACGGCTTTGGTCCTGACCCTCTGATGATCAATACTGAGGGAGGCTGGCCACTCTGGCAGGAGTCCACAGGAGCCTGGGCTCCCCTGGCTCAACACACCATGAGCTTGTGGCAAATGACTTGTTTCTGTTTGAGTTTGACACCCGTGTGCCAGTTACCCTTGTTTTTGAAAGACATTCTATGGATTCTTTCAAGTCCTGGAAGATCTCCTGCCTTCCTACAAAAGACTGACAACCACTCAAAAGATCTGGGAGAACTATTCACCCGGGGAAACCTATGTGGATGAAAAAGTCTGTTACCCAGATGCTGCTGTGAAGTTGGGTAGGTCACGTATAAACCGTGTTGTTTGCTACACATATCTTCAGCAGATGTTGTGGATGGACAATGAGACAGGCCCAGGATGGAGCAGAAGGAAGATCCAAACAGTTGTAACCTCTCAGGTCTGTATACTGAGCCATTGAGATTTTGGGGCCGATTGGGTGGGGGAAGTCTGACAATAACAAAATCACTGATCCTTAGGCAAAATTCTACCATTCTTCTCCATGACCAGAGTCTCCCAGGCAGACGGAAGGGACTGGTGAATTGTGGTTCTTCTTCCTCCTGCACTCTATTAATAAAACTGAGATTTCATCCTCCCCCCAAGGAGCATCCCAAGGTCTTAATGAACACTTTGGGAAGCTCTGAAGTACACTCTCCCAGGAAGTTAATTTCTGAACTTCATAGTCTTTCAGCAAACCAACGCTGTCGTATAAACCACTTTGGGAGGATGCATGTTAGAGCAGAGGCCTTCAAGGGAAAAGAAACCCTTTTTCAGCCTTATAAATAAATCAGTAGAATTTTCCTCCTAAGAGCTAAGGACATTTCCTGAGAGCCCTTGAGGACGAATTCCTCTACAGCTATGGAAAGCACAGCTGTGGAGAAAGGACTGAGCCCAGCCCTGCCAGCTTCTCTTCTCAGGGAAACTGAGGGAAGCTTTGAATATCCTTCCTACCCGGATTGGTCTGGTTTCCATGGAAACAGGTTCCTTAGTTTGACAGACAGGCCCAGGGATGTTTTCCAAGTCATGATTTTAAAGCCTTTTCTCCCTCTCTTTCCCTTCAGATGTCTGTTTCCATGGAAACCAGAGGACCCTCTCCATAATGGTTTCCAAGTCTGTGGAAGGCGGCACACATGTCCAGTTCTCCAGAAAAGAAGAGCATGGGATGGCCTCTTCAGCCACTCCAATGCTGGTGTCCAACTCACAGATGACCCAAGCCTTTGAAAACATTGATTGCAATAAGGCCGAAGAGGAAGGAGGAGGCATTTGGAGAACTCCTCTTCTCACCTAATGCGTCAGCCAGTCCTGATCCCCAAATCCTTGCTAAAGGCACTCCTAGACACGGCCCTGCCTTTGGCCTCCTGAGCACTCATGCCTTCCTCTGCTGCTGCTTGGCAGCCCTTTGTGAGCTTGCTCTCGGATTCTCTTCTCGTCCACAAAGCCCTCCTGCCATCTTGACAAGATGTCTGCTCGGTGTCATGTACATAGTTTTAAAGAAGGAAGGTGGTGATTAAGTTCCAAGATTTCGTGTTCATAAGAGGCTTAGCAGCTTTCAGACCCCAGGACAGCCCTGTGTCGAGGTAGCACACACAGCTGCCCCCAAAGGAGGATCTGAGGGACCCCAAGGCAACTCTTGCCAAAAGCCCTGTTCACTGGCCTGAAATTCTCCCTGTCACAAGTTACTCCTCTGGATTCACAGACTGTGTTTTCAGTCATCCTTGGCAGGAATGCAAATGTCTCTGGTCATGGTGGCATACTGGGTTGTAATCAGTAGGTAAGACACTCCTGTTTCCTTGGTTGTTCTATAGGATGATCCTGAGACAGGAGGGACACTGCAAGCATACCGGTGGATGGGGGAGGCAGGGATGTCTGGTGCGGGGGAGTGTGTGACCTGAACAACCTGAGGGCAGCATGGGCTCACCCAGGGGCTTCCAAAGCAGAAGAGGGGGTGTCAGAAAGTGATCTAGAGGGGTGCTAAGGTGAATAGAGCACCGGCCCTGGAGTCAGCAAGAGCTGAGGTCAAATCTGGCCTCAGACACTTAACACTTACTAGCCGTGTGACCTTGGAAAAGTCACTTAACTCAGATTGCCTTGCTTTCCCTCCTCGAAAGAGAGCAAAAAAAAAAAAAAGGAAGTGATCTAGGAAGGTGTCACAAAGTGTACCCCCTGGCTAGGTTTGCTTCCTCTCTCTGGGGCTCAGTTTTCTGGATTGTAAATGGGGCAGTTGGATTAGATGACTGCCGTAGACATCGGGAAGAGAGTGAGGCAGCGTGGAGTGGCGGCAGAAGCCGATACCTTTCATTGGACCGCCTGTCTCTGAATACTAGCACTGGGTGACCATGGCTCAGCGACTTACCACTTTAGTCTCCATGTCATCCTACGGAAAGCTGTGGAGTTGCCTCGCTGACGCTGAGGGTTCCTTCCAGAGCTGGGACTTGTGAGGCTGTCCCTCAGAGGGCCTGAGCCGGGGACCAAAGGCCAGTGCTCACACATTCCCCCAGCCTTCCTGTGTGTGGTTTCAGGAAGGTACTCCTGAAGGCTTCAGTCTGCCCCTCTGTAGAATGGGCTCATCAAAATGCTCTAAATCACTATTGATTCGAGAAATGCAAATCAAAACAACTTTGAGGTACCACATCTCGCCAGTCAGATTGGCTAAGATGACAAAACAGGAAAATGACAAATGCTGGAGAGGATGTGGAAAAATTGGAACACTAATGC
>CM053589.1:207141714-207170769 GCA_028646515.1 Pseudochirops corinnae | reverse complement strand
AAAAAAAAAAAGAAAAAAAAAAGAATGGGGCGCCTTTTGGCTCTCAGGAGCGTTGTGCCGGATATGCTTAAAATCCAAAGCTTGACCGAAGTACAAGCTGTAACAATGATGGTTCCTCAGCCGTTTTAGGCTCAGAAGACCAAGGAAAGTGGTGAATCAAGGCTGAGTCGCCACTCCGTTTTCTAAATTTCTTCAGTCGTGGCCTCCAAGGCTTCCGTTTGTATGTCTGATAGTTATGTTTCAAGGCAGTTGGGTGGAGCCGTTGAGTGCCGGAATTCGGAAGACCTGAGTTCCAATTCTGCCTCAGACTCTTACTCACTGTGTGACTGTGGACAAGTCTCTTACCCTCTCCCAGCCTCAACTGTCTCATCTGCAAATAGGGAAAATGGACTTGTCTAAACCCAGGTTGTTGAGAAGACGAACTGAGATGATGCGAAGCGTTTTCGAGCCTTACAGTCCAGTAGAAACGTGAACCAGTTGCTGTACTCCGTGTTCCTTCTCCCAAACTAGACGAAGCGAGGCACCCGGTATTGCTGTGACTGGACTCAGAAAGGGCACAAGAGTCCACATCCACACCCAGAGAGCTCCCGTGTGTGCACCCAGCACTTCGGGGATTTACAAAAAAGCAAAGAGGTGTCTGGAACCAGCCGCGGGACATTTCAAACCTGGTTGTAGAGGCAACCCTATTGGCCTGTCTGATGTGATGCACCTGATGCCTTTTCATGATTAATTTGTAAAGATCAAGCCTAGAATGTACCTGTAGACTTTGATTGCCTTTGGTCACAGTCTGTGACTTTTCCTGCTGTGCTAGGAGTTTTAAACTTTTGAATACAAGGGGTCAAATCTCTATCAACTTCTCAGAAGCCCAAGAAGGGCATTAAATGATGCAATTTCAATCAATCAACAATAAACATTTATTAAGTGCCTATCATTTTCCAGGTACTGTGCTACATGCTGGGGCTGGAAAAACGGCCGAAAGGCAGTTGCTGCCTCAAGGAGTTTACTGTCTAGTCTGGGAGGTGACAGACCGATAACTCTATATTGAATCAGTGATATATAGACACATAGGAAAGAATTAACAGAGAGAAAGTGCTGGAATGAAGAGGGCTTGGGGAAGGTTTCCTGTGGAATATGGGATTTTAATTAGTACTTGAAGGAATAAAGGGAGGTCAGTAGTCAGAGAGGAAGAGACTCAGAGTTTTGAAGTGATTTGCTTGAGGTCACATGGCCAGTGAGAGGCAGAATTCAAACCTATGGCTCTAGAATCAGTGCCCTCTATATTGTATTCCCTCCATCTGATTTCATCTAGGCCAACCTGTGCATTCACTGCATCTTTGTGTAAAGTAGGACACACAGAGAACGGTGACCTTAGTTTTCTGGGTTTGCGGAGGGTCTGGCATTTTCCCAGTCTCTGTTTACTTCAATGGGGCAACAAGCTCTAGAGGTGTTTCATCAAAAGGCTACCAGTTTTTGTCTAACACCGCCTTCCACATCCCAAGTGAGAATGACAAGGCAAATTCTGGAGTTGGAATCTTTTTGTACCTCTGCTAGTCTGGTAAAGCCTGTGGATCCCTTCTTTGAATTGATAGAAATTAATATTATACTGTTACGTTGATAACTGATTATTAATTGTGACCCACCCTTTCCCTTCTATTTCTGTTAAAATCCAACTGCTGTTAAGGTCAGTCTCTGAAGGTGTGGCTGACTGATGAGATTGCTCCTAGTCCTCAAGGAACACGCTCACCAATATTGGACTGGACCTCACCCAGCTGGGAGACCTAATTTCTTTTTTTTTTTTTTTTTTTAATTTATTTTTTATTTACTCATTTACTTTTAATTTACAAGATTCAGTTCCACAATCACTTGGGTTTCAGATTTTCTCCCTCCCTTCCCCCCTCCCCCCATGGTGGCGTGCAATCATGTATAGGAATTGCAAATACTTTCACATTGTACAACAGTTTGGTCATATAGAAGGGCTGCAACCAGTGAGTGATCACTGGGAAAAGAAAAAAACAAACAAACAAAAAAAAAAAAAACAAAAAAAAAACCAAAACCAGACATGAAAGAGAATGACAGCTAGTTTTGCTTCAGTGGGAGACCTAATTTCTGTTTAAAGTATAAACAGAATCCAGTCTGGGCAAATCCTTATCTGAGTAAGGAGCTCCTGACTTGCACCCCTCCATTTGAGTTTAGGGCACCTCAGCTTATGAAGGAGAAAATCAATCAGAGTGGTCTAGGTGGAGATGGATTCCCTGTCCAGATGCTGGAGGCAGCTGAGTCTCATGATCAAGCCACATTCTCAGCAGGAGGAGCTGAAGACTTCTAGCCCACCCCCTCATTAAATGCCCACCAATCACTTATCAGTGAAACTCCCTTTCGGGAGGGATTTAAGGCATGTCAGAACTTCCCTTGGCTTCTTTGGTTCCAGAGAGAAACCACTGACCATCACTTTATTGATTGCCAGCTAGGCTAATTAATAAATGGATTGTTAATTGCTCAGAAACTCTGGCTCTCAGGGTTTTTATTTGTCTTAGAATATTTTTAAAATTTATAAAATAAAATACATGAGATTTCAAAGAAAACCAATTAGAATGAATTGGTTATCAAAATATTAAAAACAAAACAAAACAAAACAACAGACTCTAGATTAAGGATCCTATTTTCCCTAGCAGACAACAGAGTTGTGATTTATCCCTCTTCTCTTTCTGAGCTCTCCTGGCAGAGTGGCAAAGTAAGAAGAAGGATCTATTTGGAATTTCAAGGGCCTGGGTTCGAATTCCATCTCAGTTGTTCAATACTTGCATTGCTTTGGTGAGTCCTTTAATCTTCCTGGGCTTCAGTTTACTCACCTGTAAAATTTCCAAGCCTAAATCCATGATCTCATGACTGCCAGTGTCTGGGTAGCTGGCAGCACTAGTAACGAGGAGCACCAGTTACTTGACGTGCTGCAGTAGGTAGACTCCTTGGGACTCTTCATCTGCTGTGAGTAACTCCTTCATGACTAATGAGTCAGAAGCAGTTATATCTGGGTGGATAGGTGCCCAGGAGGATCACAGTTAAATGGGGAGACCACAAAGCAAGATGAGCATGTTTGAGTAAGACTTATGGGGTCGTGAATAATAACAGTAACAATAACCAGCATTCATATGGCCCTTCCCACGAGTCAGGTGCTGTGCTAAGTGCTTTACAACCATCTCCTTCATCCTCTCAACAGCCCTGGAGATAGGTATGATTATTGTCCTGATTTTATAGACGAGGAAGCAGAGACAGACAGAGGTTAAGTGACTTTGCCAGGGTCACACAGCTAACTGCCTGGGGCCAGATTTGAGTTTAGGTCTATGCTGACTCCAGCCCCGGGAACACCATTTGATGTACATCAAGCTGCTTTAGAAGAGGAAGGAACCGCGATTCTGTTGTCTGCTTCTTGGATTCATAGTGATGGAAACTGAGGGACTGAGGTGGAAGGGAGTCAGCCAGGGCTTCAGAGAGTGAGAGCCAGAACCAGGGCCTTCCGGACTTCTGACTCAGGTCCCCTCCTCTTGATCCCCAGTGAATGGGTTCTTGGCTTCTCTCCCATCAATAAGGACAGACAGAAGGCAGTGGCTGTGTTTCCCCAAGGCAACCACGGGAAGATTAGACTTGTCCCCTCCTCAGGCTGATTTGTGCAGGATAAGAGGAAACTTCTGAACCAATGTAAGGGCACCCAATGACTGCCTTTCAAAGGACCTTGACCTTTAATCCAGATTTTCTCCGCCCCCTCCCCCCCAAATTAAACTTGCTGAAAAGCATTTTCTCTTCTAATATGTTCTACTTTTCGAGAGGAGGTTTCTGGTCAAAATGTTAGCCAGGATGACACGAGTGAATATGTTTGGGGACCCCCCCCCCCTTAAAGCTCCCCACCAGCAGACATTTGGTAGCTGTTCATTCCTTGTTGAGTGTGGAAGTCCAATGGGCAGAGTGGGGACCAAGGCCAGCATGTCGACTCCATGGAGACAAGACAAGGCAAAGTAACAGGCATTTATGGAGCCACTACTACATGCCTAGAACTGTGCTAAGCCCCGGAGACACAAACGCAGGCAAAATGGAAGAGGGTTCCCACATTCCCAAGGTTTACATTTGAATGGGGGAAGACAAGAGAGGAAAGAAATATGAAAAGGGGAGGAGTACCCATGGGACTACAGGAAAGGGATGAAGGTTGGCCAGCCTTGACCCTTCCCCCAAATGAAGGCCTATGGAGGAACTCACCACTGGACAAAGGGGTCCAGCCTGGAGGAGGAATGTTCCAATGTGAGAAGCTGCAGGGGAAGACTGACGTCCCAGGGTGCAGAGACTCCAGGGCTGAGAGAGGTTCCTGTAGGTGAGGCAGGAGATTATCTGGAAATTCAGCCACACAGCCGAGAGGGGTGGGAGTCAGACAAGGAATGCATCTGCCTCTTTCTACTCCATCCCCAGAAACGCAGGCTCTTGTTAGTGTAGTCACTTCAGGTTTGCAGGGGGGCTTTCTCGACAGCAGCTGTATAGGGGAGGACAATGCTTTAATCTCCATTTTACAGCAGGGGAAACTGTGGGAAAAACCGGAATCCGTGGGCTTTAGAATGGGAAGGGGCTTAGCCTTTGTCAAGTCCATGGTCCTTGCACTTTTTGATAGAGAGAGAAATGGAAAAACAGAGATGTGAAATGACTTGCCCAAAGTCTCACAGATGGTGGCTGATCGCTGGTATTTAGACTCACATTTCACCAAATCGACCCTCCTGCCATTCCCCCTTGTTGGCTCTCATCTGAATTTGCTGTGTTACTGTGCAAAGGCACTAAAGTCAGTCTACAGACTCTGCAGATGAATAGACCAAATGCACATTAATTTCTCCCCTGATACTAAGATCGATAGTGGACATATTCATCAAGTAAACTTCGCAAAATCCTTAGATTTACCATGCAAGTGTTTTCTGGCGTTCACATTCCTTTCAGCCTTGCCCAGTTTGTATTGATCCTGGTCACATTTACCAAAACAATACTCTCCCTCTTGCTTTTCCCGATGGACCCATCTCCAACCAACTCCCATCCCATGAGTATAAAAGCATATTCATTAATGAAATATTTAGCATTCGTCTAATCTCTCTCTCTCTCTCTCTCTCTCTCTCTCTCTCTCTCTCTCTCTCTTTCTCTCTCTCTGCCTCTCTCTGTCTCTGTCTGTCTCTGTGTCTCTGTCTCTGTGTGTCGCCTTCTCCCTCTAATTTTTTTCTCCTTCCTCACCTTCCCTTTTCTCCCCAAGTGTGGCTCAGAGGACAAGTCAGAATTACTCAATTGCCATGAAGCTCCATTTCTTCCTTTGTAGAATGACAGTGCTTCCTCTGTGTGACCCACAGGGGTGCGGAAGGTCAAGTGCTTCAGAGGTCATGGAACTCTCATGGTTATCACCATTAAATGCAAAGGTATAGGTGGAAAAGCAGAGTGTTTGTATAAGCATTTGAGACAGGACTCTGTGGATTTATTTCAGTGATTTCAATGACTAATTTTCAAAGTTGCCCTGCCTGAAATGCACTGATGCATTTTGAGCCCTAGGCCTTGAGGCCAGTGGCATGTATGTGCTCCTACGTTAGAGCCATTTCAGTTGGATTGTCTGGTTCCATGGAAGATGGCCTTATTCACTCATGTCTGAGAGATGTCTCAAGAGGCAGCTTGGTTTTCTCTCACGTTGTCCCCACAAATTTTATTGCTGTGAATTTTTCGTAAATGACTCCTGTGGGAATCCCAATGCCTGGCACCACAGGCCTTCTTATTTGCTTTTCATTCTCTGCCAACCTCTTTTCTCTCTCCTCAGGTATTCATGTCTTTGGCTCTTCTTAGCCTGTCAAATGGCTGTCAGGAATTAGCACCAGGCTAAAGAGCCCTTGGTGAACCCAGCAGTTTTTCAAGTTTCACGTCTCCAGGATGAATGACTTTTCACAACATTGCTCCCCAGGCCGTGGGATTTTAAAATATTATTTAAAGTGTTCCAAAATGACATTAGCCACTCAAGCCCCCTTGGGTACTCCTGCCATTCCCAAGAGCTTTTGAACCCTCCATCTCTAGCCCACCTAATTCTAAGGCAAGAAGGAAATGTCCGTATTAAAGGTTTAGCTCCAGATTGATTGTGAGCCCCCCCCACTCAGAGGTTCAACCCCCCCCCCCAAGCCTTCCTTCCCCCTCCCCTCCCAGCCCCCCAAACTTGGTTTTGATGGTTTGCTTAACACCTTGTTCTAGTGTGAAGATCTCTTTATTTGCATTTCCTGGTCAATATTTACAGACAAAATTGGTGATACTTGGAGAGATGATGAGAGACAAGATGTCCCTTGAGGGCAGGGAGGATTTCTTTCTTATTGTCCCTGTACCTTCAGTGCCCAGCCTGGTGACGAGCCCACAGCAGAGGTTTAGTTCCTGCTTGTGCCTTGATTGACCTCATCTCCACAGTGGTGCGCCCCAGTGGTGTGCTTCGTGGGATTCCGTACACAGCAGGGAGTCTTCTTCCTTGTGCTGCAAACACGATCTTTTTCTGATGTGTTGACTTTTCTAGGGAGGCTTCAATATTCCCACTGGGCTATGATCTCCTCAATGTGTCCATCGCCTCTCCTGGTTCAGATCATGGCCCCTCGTTGCCTGGGCATCCTGGGTGACCCTTGTCCACGCCTTTCCACACGTCCTCAGGGAGCATCTGCCAGATGTGCTGTTTCTCCCAATATTCTCAGTTCTTCTTCCTCTGGCTACCTGGCTCACCTGCTTCATCTGACAAAGCATCCTTGTCGTTGTTCTTAATAGTGGCAGTAATGCTGATCATCACTAACGCTCGTAATATCACTATAAGGTTTGCACAACCCTTGGCGTTTGCTCAGCTGACCCTCACCCAGAGGTGTTGGTGTTAGTCTCATTGAGAGAGGAAGAGAACAAGGTTGAGAGACATCCTTGCCTCGACATGGGTTACATAGCTGGCGAATGTCTGAGCCAGGATGTCAATCAATGCCTTCCTGATTTAAAGGAATTTAAAGTGCTCTGTGAAACTTAAACACTGTGGTCACATGGGCTACTATTACTATTGTTATTATATTCATTTATACTAATTCATCACATAGATGTTAATAATAAGAAGAATGAGTCTACTTAGGCTCACCAGACACATACACACATTGGAGAAGGGCAGTTATGACAATACAAAGATAAAAGAGAAAGCTATGAAAGCAAAAGAGAGAGCCTAAGAGGTTTTCTAGCAAAATATGAGAAGGGAGAAATCCTTTTTAACTAATGGTGTGACAAGAAAGATCCATGGATTGGAGGCAGCTGAGTGAGTGTTGGAGGAAGCAAAGGATTCTGAAATTGGGGGATGAGGAAGGCTTGCAATCTAAGAATAAGAGACAACCTGGGTAAGTGCAAATGGCATTTGGTATAAACATAGTCTCTCAGAGGAGCAATGAGGTGAAAGTCATTTCATAGGACTTTAAATTCCAGGTTGAGAAGCTTGTCTTTTATTCTAAAAGCCATAGGAAACCACTGAATATTTTTGAACAAGGCAGTGGCATGAGAGTATCTGTGTTTTAGAACAATAATTTTTGGCAGTTGTTGAAGGATGGATTAGAGAGTGGAGAAATTAGAGGCAAAGAGATTTATTTGGAGAACATTGAAATAATCTGGAACTAAGGAGTTGGACTTGGGAGTTGAATGGTGACCTCCACAAGAAGGCAGAATGTTAGAGGAGGAGCACTTTTTCTAGGTGTGCACAGATGATAAATTCCATTTGGGACATTTGGGTTTGAGATGACAATTCAGCCAAAACTCTCAAATCGGTGGTTGGATTTCAGTCTGGTGCTCAACAAAGAGATGGACGTATAGATATAGTGAGTAATTGGCTTGGAAAAATTAATTGGATCCATGGAAAATGATGAGATTGTCAAGGTGAGAATTGAGGGAAAAAAAGATGAGCTTCAAGGATATTGAAGGTACATTCAGATACCATGTGGCAGTGAAAAGGAGGAAGTGGACTGAAGAGGAGCAGAACTAATGATGCAGAAGGCAAGGGAGAAAACCATACCCAGGATGAAGGGGTTCGAAGATCTTCAGAGGTCAAATAGGATGAAGGTGAAAAGAGATTATGTGACTAAGCTATTATTCTATCTTTGAGAAGCTTAGAGCCGTTTCCCTGGAATGGTGACGACAGAAGCCCACTTCATGGCGAGCGATGGTGAGTGATGGTCAAGAAGCTGAAATGTTGAGCACAATCAGTTCTTTCTAGGAATCAGGAAAATTCAGTAATTTTCCTCATTATGTTTCTATGCCAGTCGCCTACTTTAATATCCCTTTTTAATGGACTTTTGTATTAAAAAAAACATACACCGAGTGAGCATATGCTCAGAATGCATTCCACTGATGTGGTCTCCTCAAGAAGACTTGTAAAAATCAGCCTGAGAAAAAAATGTTTATAGGGAAATTTAGAAAATGATTCGGTTATGACCCAGGGAAATGCAATCCTTTTGGATCCACTCATATATTCCATCGACAGCTCCCCGTGCTGAAAAAGAATATTTAATTCCGACAGTATGTGAAGATGAACATATCTTCTTCTCTAGGCATTCCTTTTTGACTTTGAAAACGATGGTCTGAGGGGCCTTTTCTTATCCACTCCACCCACCTTTGTAGTCCCTCTTGCCTTGTAGAATGGGAACTTTGGGTGGGAAGGAACTTTCCTTTTTGTCTGTGCAGTCTGAGTGCCTTTAATGGGAGCTTAATCAATGTTTGTTGTAGAATTTGATTTCCAAGTTCCTTTCATTCTCTGTATACATCATTCTGGACTAGAAGCAGTTCAGAAGATTCCAGAAGAGTAAAAAGATGAAAGAGACAGAAGCCAGTGGAGAGTGGAAAGTTTATCTGAAGTGTTCCTGCAGTTAGGTGATCCGTGTGCAGATTTTTAAGATCTGGTTAATTGTGATAAAGTAGAGTGAGTGAGGCCCTGCAGTGGAAACCTGAGGGGTCTTGATTAAAATGCTGCTGTTTACTAATCTGGGCCAAGCCTTTTGATTTCTCTGAAGTCCAATTTCCTGTCGTTTAAAAAGGGGGTTATAATCCTTGCCTGCCTGGGCTTGTGGGATTGTTCTTTTAACTCTGTCTCTAACTGGCTACTTGGACAGATTGTGTCCTTTTCATAAGCTTTATTTTCCTCATTTATAAAGTGAGTATGTGAATTAGAAAGTGAATTCCAAGGCTCCATATTCTCTGGATTATTATATGGGTGAGGGGATGTGGGGGGGCTGGGAATCAGAGCTTTTGGAAAAAAAAAATCTGGTCCTATAATCATGATAGCCCTCATTTCTATGACACTCTAAGGTTTCCAAAAAAACTGTCGCCATAATAGCCCTGTGATGTAGGTGTGAGGATTCCCATTTTATAGATAAAGTCATTGAGGCTATAAAAGGTGGAGTTGATTTGCTCCTTGTGGCTTTAGTATCTGAGGCAAGATTTGTACCCAGGTTTCTTGAGCCCAGACCAAGCACTCTAACCCCTCTAACCACAGGCTGCTTTTTAGCCCAAAGCTGACAGGTAGTCCAGACATGGACAGCCAGGCTTTCCTAACAGTGGGGTGAGGAGAGGGAGATGCTAATCAAATTTTACTCTTGCATGTGCATTTACGTGTTTGTAAGCCAGAGTTAATTGTCATAACTGAATTTCTAAATGATGGAGCATAAAACATTCATATATGTATATAGACCATGGAAGACAAATTAAACCAATGATACCAAATACTGGAGAGGAGCTTCAATTCTTTTATTTATGAAATTACTCTATTTTTGAGAGGAGTCAAAATGGAATAAATGATTCATTAGTTGCATCTTCTTTATAAATTTCGTCAACAAAATAACCTTACTTCTTCTCCTTGTGAGCCTTATTCTTTTTCTGTACTACAAATCTTTCTTTCAATGTGAGTGGGGGCAGTGAAATAGAACTCAACTTCTTGAAAGGGAAAGAATCCCACAGAATATCCATTCCTTCAGTCTTAGTTGAGGCACCTGAGCCAGCAGAAAACAGGGATCGGGGTGGTAGTGCTCAGGACCATGCAGGGTATCCATGCTAACTCTCTGCACCGAAATCTTGAAGAAACAGATTGTATTCATGGAAGTTATTTTTCTGAGTTCCCAATTCTCTAATCCATGGGGTTTCCTCAACATTTAAAGCTGACTCTCAGCTGGCCCACTTGTCATGCCCCTTCATTGCTCATCAGTTCCTCGTGGTTTCTCTGCTTGTGAGTAAGACTGACCTTTGGATCACTTTTGGATTTCTCCTAGTTTCATTCCATCTTCACTGCAAAAGCTGAGTATTCAGAGTCTGGAAACACATGTGCTTTTCAAACCCCTCCCCTTCTTGTCATCCTCATGGCTGGATTCTGTTACTTTCAGAGGATGTGTTGGCGCACTGTTTTCCCCAAGAGCCAAGCACGATTGCATCCACACGGGGACTGCTCACTTTGCTAGGGAAGTATATGTAAAAGCATTTCTCATTCTCCTCCTGACTATATGACCAGTTACCTTTGATGGCTCTGTCTGGGCAGCGTGCCAACTCTGAGAACAGTGCAGGGTTTGCCAATAATGCTTGCAAACATATTTGGGTAAGGGGGCTAAACAATATCCCACCACAAGTAGGCAATCTTTTAGGCTGTGGAATTTTGCTCTGCCTCCTCTCAAGTCAAGGTGACTTTCCCCAAGAGTGTTTATTTTCTTCTACAAGCTAAAGGAGGGCACAAAGCTTGGTAGAACCCTAAGAATGTGAGGCTTTTATCCCAACTCTGAATTTTAATCACTCATCTGTTCCTGGGCAAGACTTTGTACCTGGCAGTGCCTTAGAGATGGCTTAGATAGCTTAGACAGTCAACATGGCAAAGGAGAGTCAGGAAGACCTGTTTTCCAGACCCCCCCTCCCTCCGCTAACTGTGTGATACAAGATCAAATGAGTCCTGGTGACATCCCCTGGAAAGGATTAAAAAATATCCTAAGAGAATGAATGAATATCCCGTATCCTGAAATACTATTCAAGCACTGAATACTGAAATGGCATTGAATCAAGGTATCCATGAAGTCACTAGAGTAGATGTTAATAGGGCCTGGGCAGTGTGGGGCAGTGCCAAGTACACTGGACCTCACTACATAGACTTGGTCCATCTTCCATCTTGAACCTAATACCGTAATACCTGTATGATGGTGGGGGAAGCACCAACCTCCCTAGATCTCAGTTTCTTCAACTCTAAAATAAGTGAATTAGATTAGATTGCCCATGAGGTTACTTCTCATTCTAGCTCGATGAAGCCTATGGCATCAATTATCCTATGACACGTCCAGAGCTGATTCTTTGTGATTCCTATCCATATTCCCTTATTCATCATCTGCAGTGACCCACCTAATTGCCTTTGGGTTAGCCTGGACATTTTACAAGTGTCAGTGAAGTAT
Source organism: Pseudochirops corinnae (assembly GCA_028646515.1). Classification (NCBI taxonomy): domain Eukaryota; kingdom Metazoa; phylum Chordata; class Mammalia; order Diprotodontia; family Pseudocheiridae; genus Pseudochirops; species Pseudochirops corinnae. Next base: position 207,159,313 of record CM053589.1, on the reverse strand, counting down.
CTCATGGTCCCTTCATCACTCTGTGCTCTTGCTACCTGAGTTCATTGCTGGTCATATGTCCCTGGCTGGTCTTTACCACCACTTCTCATCCATGAATCATCCCATTATTCATTCTACTACATGCACCACAAGTCATATTATTACCCTCAAGACTATCTGAATTTTGATAATTTTAAAATCATAGTATCCTATGAATTACAACCATTCAATGTGACCATGAAAATGTTAGTATTTATATATAGTTAGGTAAGGAAGGGTCATTGAAAGTGTGGAAGTCAACAAAAATGATCCAGGCCAATCTCATGTGATTTCTTACATTATTTACTTTTGGGCATAAGTCATTGTCAATATGTAATGACCTTCAAAGACCCTTTCAATGGGCTGCTAAGCCAACAGAATGTCATAATCTGCACAAGTCATTCTTGATCCACTGGTTCTTCCCTGTGTGTACAGTGGGTTGTTGGCTTCTAAGTGGCTGAGGTTATCATCATGGAGGTCTTGTATTTCTTGTAACCTTTGGGCTTCTAAAGAAAACAATTTTACTTTAAGCTGAATCTCTGAGGAGAATCTGTGACCAGTTTTCCTATTTCAGTGTAGTTTCATTATGTTTTATTTTCATGTTTGTCACGTAAGCTTCACTAGGGATAATGCCATCCCACCAGTAGCATATCTACTAATTGACCAGTGGATGACCTTCTCACATAGATGGTCCAAACTCATGCATTTCTTAGGACCTTGCATCTCCTTTTGTGCTAATTCTCAGCGAATGCTCACAGAAGCCAAAGTTCCCACAGGGGTCTAAAGATGGGCGAGCATTTTGCATTTTTTGTCTGCCTTATGAATTGCTATGTCCCTCAATACACATCAAGAGGGAAGGACTGGTGAGAGAGAATGAAAGAGAGACACATAGAGAAGACAGAGAAGGAGAAGGAAAAGAAAGAGGAGGAGGAGGAGGAGAAAGAGGAGGAGGAGAAGGAGAAAGAGGAGGAGGAAGAAGAGGAAGAGGAAGAGGAGGAGGAGGAAGGGAGGGACAAATCAAAAAAGCCAACGGAAACAAACAAAAGAATTTCTCAAGAGCTATCCAATGGTAGAATGAATTACATGGAGAGGGTGTAGGATTCTCCTCCTAGGAAAGGTCCAAACAGAGGCTGAACAAGCCCTCCTCAGTTGTGTTATATCAGCTGAGTTTTCTGACAGTCCTGAACAGAGAGTTTTCAAAAGAAGAGATCTGTAGTGATTCCTCCTCATCATAGTATTTAGATGCCCACTTATTGTTCCTGAGCCTTGATCTGAGTCTGCCCTCTCACCTGTGAGCTCAGGCTCCATCCAATGGGCTCTTCCTACTTAATCGACGGAGTAGTTACTACAGGAGAAGTTTTGTTAGTTTGTCAAGTTTTTCAGTTCCCATTGATCCATCCTTTATTGCCCTAATATATTTATATGACTGACCACACCCAAAGTAGGCAGTTTCTCCTGGGTTTTATCTTTAATTTTAAGAGAAAAAGAATTGGAATCATTGATTTAAGCTGAGCACTAAAAGAAATAGTGTGAGGTTTATGGAATTAATCTGGCTTTTGGATTGAGATGATTTGGGCTCACATATCAGGTCTATTTATTACATATTTAATCTTGGCTAAGTATTTAATCTCTTTTGGCCTCAGTTTCCCCATCTGTAAAATGAGAGGTTTAGCATACATCATCTCTAAAGTTCCTTCTAGGTTTAAATTTGTTCCTGTGTTGAATTTATTAAAGGTTTTTGAAGATAGTAAAATAATAAAAATCATTTTATACAAAGACATATATTAAAAATAGAAACAATACTATCGCATGTTACCTAGAATGCATTATTGAATAGTGGAATGTTCAGCCTGGGAATCAGGTGACTGATTTTGCCTTCTGGCTTCCCCATGTATAAGCTGCCTGACACTGGGCCATTCCTGTACCTCGAGAAGCCTAAATTTCTTCAACTGCAAAACAATAATGAAGCAATAATGCTAAAAACCTTGCCAGCTTCCCAGGGATGTTATAAAGACTGAGGATGAAAATGGATGTGGAAGGGCTTTGTACTCTGTGATGCATGACACAGGTGTAAGGAATGATTATGAATAGCCTCATACAAAGACCCCAAATTGGAAAGGGCCCAGCGCTAAATCGAATCTGACCTATCCTTTCCCTCTTGTTCTACCTCCAAGCTGAAAGATGAAAGCTGGGAATATGCAAATAATCGTCATAACTCATATTGATTTTTTTATTTATGAATCCACCCTTTACTGAAGGCCCCCTCTGATGTTTCATTTTGGGATAGAGGTGACCCTGGGTTCTTGAAGTCTTTGCTTGTGGAGAATGAGCTAGAAATGTTTCAGAGACAGGCCTGGGGCATCTTTTTACATCTTTAATGAACAGACCAGTCTGCTGAAAGGTGAAGGAGCTCATTACTCCAGAGCTGCCCCCAGGTGAGGAATTTAATCAGTCCTACCCATTCATGAAGACCAGTGACACAGGGGGACTACCGATGGATCAAGAGCCAGTGAACCTCAGTTCAGATGCTGATGTTGCCATGTAATAGCTATATGGCTTTGTAAAAGTTATGCATTTTATGGGCCTCAGTTTTCTCACCATTAAGATGAAGAACTTGGCTGATAGAGACAGTGGGTGATGGGGATGAGATCACTGCTTCTAGAGTCCAAGGATTAGGCAATAATGCCTCTTTCTGCTCCTCATTTGACCTTGGGCAAGTTCTTTCATTTTCCTGGGCCCTCATTCCTCATCTATAAAATGAGAGGATTAGACTAGACAACTTGTGGACTTTCTTTAGGCATAGATCCATACCCCTAGGATCTCTGAAGGTGCAGGTGGGATCGTGGTGGGCAGCTGGTGAGCATGCACTCATTGAAGAAGCAAACTAGAGGGTTTGTGGGCTACTGAAGTATAGAGAGTCGCCATCTTCTCATTCCATGACATCCTCACAATAACCACAGATGGTAACAGTGCACGATCTCTTCTCTCATTTTAAGGTCATAGATTCATAAGGTCATTGACTAAGGGGCAAAGGGAACCTAGATGGCACTGAAACCAATTCCCTCCTTTTATGGATTAGGAAACAGTGATCTAGGGAGGTCCAGAGACTCTTCTAATGGTTGAAAACTGGCCTTCCAGTTCTTATGTCCAAAGCTCTTTTACATGCAGTATTATAAAATTCATTGCTAATCACACCTTAAATGAAAGGTAAGGTGTGTGTGTGTGTGTGTGTGTGTGTGTGTGTGTGTGTGTGCATGCACCTGAGGAATATTAAAAACCACAGAATTTTGGGGACCCTGAGATTGACCAAACACTTTCTCCCATTAAAGGAACATATCTACCACAGAAACAGGTGGGACTTCTCTGAAAGAAAGATTTATTTCACCTGTAGGCAATGTAAAGAATCTCTGTAAAGGGGACAAATTCTCTCTGTCTCTGTCTCTGTCTTGGTCTGTCTCTCTCCCTCTCTCCCTTTCTCTCCTCTCCTCTCTGTCTTTGTCTCTCTTTCTGCATGGGCTATTCTTTTTTTTTAAAATTATTTTTAGTTTTCATCATTCACTTCCATAATTTTTTTTTTTTTGCTTTTTGGAGGGGGGAAGGCAGGGCAATTGGGGTTAAGTGATTTGCCCAAGGTCCCATGGCTAGTAAGTGTTAAGTGTCTGAGGTCAGATTTGAACTCAAGTCTTCCTAACTCCAGGGCCAGTACTCTATTCGCTGTGCCACCTAGCCACCTCACTTCCATAAGATTTTGAGTTCCAAATTTTCTCCCCATTTCTCTTCTCTCCCCACCCCTAGATGACATGTAATTTGATATAGGCTCTATATATACTTTCCTATTGAACCTATTTTCACATTAGTCATGTCATAAGGAAGAATTAGAACCAATGGGAGAAACCACAAGAAAGAAGGAACAAACAAAAAAGAAGAGAGAGCAGATAATATGCTTCAATTTGCATTCAGACTCCATAGTTCTTTTTCTGGATGTGGATAGCATTTTCCATAATGAGTCCTTTGGAGTTGTCTTGGATCTTTTCATTGCTAAGAAGATGGAAATTTATCAAAGTTAGTTATCCCACATAGTAGCTGTTACTATGTACAAGTTTCTCCTGGTTCATATCACTTCACTCAGCATCAGCTCATTCAAGTCTTCCCAGGGTTTTCTGAAGTCTACCTGCTCTTCATTTCTTATTTAGCACAATATACCACAGCTTGTTCAGCCATTCCCCAACTGATGGGCATCCCCTCAATGTCCAATTCTTTGCCACCACAAAAGAGCTGCTATAAATATTTTTTGTGCGTGTTGGTCCTTTTCCCATTTGCATGATCTCTTTGGAATATAGACCTAGAAGTGGTATTGTTGGGTCAAAGAGTATGTACAGTTTTATTGCCCAGTTCCAAATTGCTCTCCAGAATGGTTGGATCAGTTCACAACTCTGCCAACAATTCCAATTTCCTCCCATCTTCTCCAACATTTATAATTTTCCTGTTTTGTCATACCAGCCAATCTGATAGGTGTGAGGTGTACCTCAGAGTTGTTTTAATTTGCATTTTTCTAATCAATAGTGATTTAGAGTATTTTCCCATATGACTATAGATAGCTTTAACTTCTTCATCTGAAAATGATTCATGGGGTATTCATTATGTGAAAAATGGGGTATATGGCAGCAATTAACAACCTTAGGAATGGTGATAATTGACAGCCTTCATTAAATCAATCAACAAAAATTATTGAATTATTAATATCTGTCAATGATGGGGTTAAGTAGTGGGGATATAAAGAAAAAAGTTAAAGGGGAAGATAAGATGTGTCATTTGCCATTCGTTCTTAAAGAGGACCATGACATCAGGGGAATGATGACATGACTTTGATTTGAGTGAGGAAGGGCTGTGCAAAGTCACCAGCCTCAGTTTCTCCTTCAGAGCCATCTGGGTCTGTAAAGGTAAGGGAATTTGAAGATCTTCCCTGCCCCTTAATGGGCCTTCCTTGGAGCCCAACAAAGGAAGCTTGCTTAGGGGAGGCTTGTTTTTCAGAAAGGCCCACAACTTTTGTTACTTTGTAATTAGGCACTGGTTCATGAAGGATGTGATGTTCTCTGACCCTGGAGAAGGGTATACATACCTTGAGGTGAGGTTTTGCTTCAGGGCTCACTTTGGGAAGAGTTGTGTGATTTGGCCAGATGAGACTCTGTGCAGCCATTGAGCCCCCTTGCTTTGAAAACCCAGATGTTGGTGCTTCTGTCTCTGGTAACTAACACTGTATGTATGTAATGGTCAGACAGCTAGAAGCTCTGTCTGTTGAACTGTGTTATTTTCTCTGTCTGTATTTTTTTGTGTCTGCTTGTAATTTCTGTTTGTATTTTCTGAAGTTCAGCGTACTGACTTTACCCCCCTGAACTAAGTGAATTATATATGTATGTATGTATATATATGTATATATGCATATGTGTATATATGTATATGTATGTGTACATATATATATATATATATATATATATATATGTATAATCAAAGAACCTGTGTTAGCAGCCATCCTAGGTATGCTAGGGTGCTTGCTGTTACAGGGTCCAGTGGCTAGATAGCAATCAGGATGCCTGGAGATGACCAAGGACTCAGTGGGAGAGCTTGGCCTTTTTAAACTAAGGTCTTTTCAAGTTCTCACTTTGAGTGAGACAATGCCCATTTAGTGAACAGGCCTTTTTAAGAAGTGAGTCAATGGATGTCCACTTTAAAAAAAATTCAAACTAGGAGGGTAAGACCCTCAGGGTTGCTGTCCAAAAGAGAAATAGTTACTAGTTCCATTCACTCTGAGCGAGGAGGGTAAAAAAGAAATAACCATTAAGTGGTGCTTGGGCAGGGATCTATTATTGTCCAATCCATGAGAACCAGAGTAAATTGGGTTTAAGTCTTGGTCTTTGAGAAAAAATGGAGTCAGTAAACTACAAATTAACTAGATACCTTCCTTTGGGCAGAACATGGAGAGAAGAGAGGAGAATACAAGCTGAGTTGTCCAACTGGAGCTGGCCAGCTGGGTCCCCATTCAGGCAGCTTAGACAGCTCACAGATTATGGTTTGTCCTTCATTCTTGAACAGCTATGGGTATTGATAGGATAGACTATATATATGTGTGTATATACACACATATATGTATATGTACATATGTATACACACACACACACGTATGCATGCATATTGTAGAGAGAAGGTAACCAAGTATAGAAAAAGAAAGACAGATTATTCCTAGAATGGAGTAAGCTAATCCAAAGATGTGAATATGGGGCATGGAATATTCTGTGTGGGGAACAGTAAATAAGCCAGTGTAGCTAGATCATAGAGTAAATGGAAGGAAGTGATATGCAAGACTGGAAACATAGAAAAGGTGCAGGTTATTAGGAGCTTTAAATGACAGTGTGTTTTTACAAATGGATTCAAGAGCTGATATGGAGCTTCTAGAGTTTTTGAATAAAAGGGTGAGGTTGGGAAGGAGGGACCCAGACTTTAGGAAAATCACTTTGGGGACAGTGTGGATAGATGAAACCTGAGGTCACTCCTATGGTAGGGAAGACAATTAGCAGCCTATTAAAACTTCCCAAAGATTCTAATGGTGAGGTCTGAGCTGGGGTGAAGTTAGGTGATGTGAATGATGGTGTTGTGCATGAGGAATGTACAGATAGAAATTAAATGATTTTTGCAACAGAATAGGCATGTGAGATCAGGAAGAGACAGGATTCCAAGGGGACTACAAGGATGTGAACCCAGAGGAATGGAAAGATGTCAATGCCCTTGACTATAAAAGGGAAGGACAGAATATAGGCTGAGTTTGGGTGAAAAGATAAGGAGTTCTGTTTGGATAAGTTGCCTTTGAGATGCCTCTGTCATATTCAGTTCAAAATATCCAGTAAGGGCAGTTTGTTTTGTGAAAATGGAGCCCAGGAGAAATATTTGAGTAAGACCCATAGATATGGGAGTCATCTGTGGAGAGATGGTATTTGAGCCCTTATTTGAAGTAATGGTAACTGAAGGAGGCCTTACTGAATTTCAAGGGAGGACAAGTGTGATATTATGGACTCAATACATCACTAATTCAAGGGCCTTTGATTACATAGCTGTGAGAGCTCCCAGAGTGGTATTGGTTTAATGAAAATGGAAACCACAGGCATTATTCTGATAAATGACTTTTTAGAAAAATGTGATTTAGTTTGATTTCTTCTATAAGATACAACTCCCCCTCCCTCAAAGAATAACAATTCCTTCAGAATGCAGCCACTGGCAGGTTCTCCAGAGGCTGCCAGCTCCCTTCTGTGAACATGGCCGTGTATTCTTCTAGGAAGGCTCACAGCCTTCAGGTGGTTGCTGAATGTTCTCCATTTCCACTCAGTATCATCATTCATCAACAAATGGTCTTGCAAGAGTCTGATTGCAAAGTCTGATATTTGAGTCTTCATCGCCAACTCAAAAACCAGAGTTTGGTGATGACCAGCAAGATCCATATGTACCTCTTGGAAATGCTGAGCCCTCCTCCACTTGTGTAGGTCTTCCTTTTCCAGGTGTCTCCCACAATCCACGTTCAACATTTCCAAGTTAGATATTAATATCTTTTTTCTTGTTCTTTCTCCCTCTTCTCCTCCTCCTTCTCTTTCTCATCTTCCTTCCTTTTTCTTCCTCCTCCTCTTCCTCCTCTACCTTCTTCCATTTCAGTTTAATTCAACAAATTGTAATTTAATCAAACAGGCAGTAATTAAATTCCCCTGTGTAGGGAACCATCTTAGGTTCTGAATCCATCTAATTCTTCACTCAAGGATCTGGCCAGGATTTGAAAAGCATTTTGCTCTATTTGCAACATGGCCAACCCTGCTTTCCTCTAATGAACCATTCCTTGGTCTTGCAACTTAATATTCCAACTTTGTTTGGTGATTAAATTATTTATTTATTCAGCAAACAGTAATTGCCAATGGTAAACCAGGCATTGAACTAAGCTGTGTCTCAACTTTTCTGCACATCTTCCCCATAACAATGCAATTATAATTATTAATATTATCTGAAATATTATGATATATGAATGTTATATGAATTATGTGAATATTATATAAATAAATAGCATATAGGGTCCACAAACTGTCCATATGCCACTTTACAGCCAAGCCACATGAAATATAAAGCAAATGAAACAGTTGTTCTGGGTGTGCAGAACTGAGGGTTGCAGAGAATTCTATAAAATACATCTCTATTCTTCTAATCACATCAAACCATTATAATATTGGGGGCACAATTTAATATTCTTACCCTAGGTCCCAAAGAAGCAAGTATTACTTTTTAATCACAAGGAACTTTAGATATATTTTGTAACAACAACTTTGTGAAGCATTATTGTGATTATTTTCCCAATGAGGAAAATTGAGACTCAATTCAGAAAGGTGAAAGATTGTCCAGTAATACAGTTAGCAAGTGGTGCAGTGGAGATGCAAAGCCAAGTCTTCTGACTCCATATTCAGGGCTCTTTCCATTTGGAACCACCAGCACATCGATCTCAAGTGGCTGCACACCTGATCATGTAAGCCCCCTTTTATCTTAGGCACCCCAGAACTTGTGGAGAAAGGCAGGATTTCATGGGTTTTGGTTGGAATATTATAATTACTTGAAGCCAGTGTTGAATGTTTCATGAAGCTACTGTTTCATTGACCCACAGTTTTGAATGGAAGTCAGTGCGAATATGTAGATATTATTGTGTCATATGGATGGGAGTTTTTGATCATATGAGTCAGGGCTAGGGCTGGAGTAATATCTTGTTCACAATGCAGCAACAATAACTCCAGTTTTCAGTTCCTTCATGGTTTCTAATTACAAGATTCTCAAGATCTCTCACTTTCAGGGCCCCACAGTCTCTCAGCTTTGCATGCCAAGATAAAAGGAATAGGCTTAGGAGGTGCTTCCAGGATACATCATGACACAGAGCCATCAGTGCTTAACTTTTTGGTGGCAACTGAGTGCCACTGATGGGGTAAGCCAAGCTAGTGTGGATGATGCAGGAAGGGTTCTTAAGGAGGAGGCAAAGGGAGACATATGCTAGCTGGGTCAATCCACCACCACAATCTTCTTCTTCATTGCTCAGGTCCCGGTGGAGATATTCAAGGACCTGGAGTCCAAGAGCTGAAAGAATAAGAATGTCCAGCCCTCTAGTCTATTGACCCTCCTTCTCATTATGCCCATGTAGACACCATCCTGGGAAATCGACCCTTGTGGAGATGCAAGTTGGCAACTACAGCTTCAGATGCTTCAGCCCCCTGCCTCCCTGGGAGGTGTGCCTACTGAAGACCTAGAAAATAAAGTTCTTACCAAGAAAGTCAGAGCAAATCTCTCAACTTCAGATACAGATATGGTTTTATCTGTGGAAATGACAATGAAAAAATCGCCATTGTCCTTGCTGTTAAATTGTAACAACGACATGTTTTTCATCTTTCCATCTGGTTTTCAGATGAAACCTCCGATACATGTTGTTTCTCCTTATTAGAATGCTAGATCCCTTAGAGCAGGGACTCTCTGCTTGTCTATTTGTGTCTCCAGAACTTAGCATAGAGCTTGGTTTATAGAAAGCATTTAACATATGACCTTCCTCCTTCCCTTCCTCCTTCCCCCTCCCTCTCTCATTCCTTCCCTCCCTCCCTCCTTTTCTTCTTCCTTTCTTCCTTTCCTTCCTTTGTTCCTTTGTTCCTTCCTTCCTTCCTTCCTTCTTTCCTTCCTTCCTTCACTCCCTCCTTCCTTCCTTCTTTCCTTCCTTCCTTCCTTCCTTCCTTCCTTCCTTCCTTCCTTCCTTCTTTCCTTCCTTCCTTCCTTCCTTCCTTCCTTCCTTCCTTCCTTCCTTCTTTCCTTCCTCCCTCCCTCCCTTTCTCCCTTCTTCCCTTCCTTTCTTCTTTCCTTTTTCCTTTCTTAAGACCTCATGCAGTTTAAAGCAGAACAACCTATACTCAGAGGCTGCTGGGCAGCACAGTGGATATAGGGTACTGGTTTTAGGATTAGGGAAACCTGAGGTCAAGCCCAGTCTCACTTACTAATTTTGACCTTGGGCCAGTCACTGAACTTTTTCCTTCCTCAGTTTTCTCATCTGTGAAATGAGAATAGTATCTCAAGGGACATAGCATGCACCAATTGCTTTACAAACTTTGAAGTCCTATGTGATTGTTAACCACTATGGTTACTAGTCCTGTTGCCAAGATTTCTTTAGGGACAAACACAGGGGCGCTCAGCTGCAGATACACAAAGAAAGCTCCCTGATGGTCTAGTTTATGCAGAGCTCATTCATGACCAATTCTTGCCCAGCCTCTCGACTCTCCTGCCTGTCAGCCTATTCACCCCTCTTGCCGTCATTTAAGGATCGCTTTAGACAGTTGGAGGCCTTCCTATGTGCACATGCTGTTTTAAAGTGGCTTGAGAAGGAGAAGGAGGCTGGTGCTCTGCCTAGGGCCATTGGCAGTAGCTCCTTCCTTCCTGTCCTCACAGGTGTCTCCCTGGCAGCACCAACGCTCAGCGTTCTTCAGTTTTCCTGAGATGAGGCTCCTTTTCCATAGTAAGAGAGCATTTCCTCAGTTTCCTCAGAGCATTCTTTGTGCGACAGCTGTTCTGAGCCCTTTAGTTTTCTATTTGTCATAAACACTCCTAGCCAACACAGCCAGTGGACATTTCTAGGGCTTTGGCATTTCCCAGACCCCTTTGAAAAGATACAATTCCTGACCAAGTTGAGTAAGGCTCATGGTGGCAGACACTTTCCCCCCATGGCATCTCCTTGCCATTTTCTTGTTTCATGAAGCAAAAGGCAAAACTTCAGAATGTCAGGAAGGCCTCGTCCACTAGGCTGACCTGGGGCTGATGCCACATTTCAGCAGCATAGGACTTGCCCTGAAGCTGTGCTTTCCCTGCATAGGGCTCTGGAGATTGGATGGCATGAGGCTGCTGGTTCTTTTTTCTGGATAGATTAAAAAAACTAGTCTTGTGTTTGTGCTGGTATAGCTTTGATCTTCCTTTGAAATAGTGATGCTTCCTCTTCCCATGGTGTCACTGGAGTTTTGGGCACAGAGTCCTCTACCTTTCTCCATTTGTCAGTTTCTGAAGATATGAGGTTACCTAGGAAGGATCTGCTTTTCATTTGTCAAAGTGATGAAGATCCCAGAGGCAGGAGGGGCCTTGGTGCTGTTCCGTCCCAAGCCCTTCATTGTATAGAAGGGAAGGGCAGCCCTGGGAGGATAAGTGATCCACTCTTAGTCAAAACAGTGGCAGAGCAGGGAAAGAAGCTGAATTTTGATGATTCCTGCTCCAATGCAATGCCACTCAATTCAACAGCTAGGGGCAGCTGGGTAGCACAGTGGGTAGAGCTCCAGACTGAAGTCAGGGACAACTGGGTTCAAGTCTGGCCTCAGACACTTCTTAGTTGTGTGAGCTTGGGCAAGACACTTAACCTCTGATTGCATCTCTCTAAGCCTCAACATCATTGAGCAGACACCCTTCTGCACCAGTAGAAAAAAAGATTCCTCTCTAGAAGTTCCCAATACCAAAGAAAGTATATCTCTTAATTTTTGAAGGCCCCCAAAGGTGCTTACTGGAACATGTTCAGAGCTGCCCCATGAGGTAGTTCAGGATCTCTGTGCTCCAGGGATGGGGAAACCTTTGGGTGCTTCTGGCTAGTCTAGGGGTGCTGAGGACTCTAGCTAGCAATGGGGGATGCTGAATCAATTCTCTGATTTGTGCTGAAGTGGAAAGATCGCTGACTCAGTGCTCCGTTAAGATGATTAATCACAGTCATTCTCTCTTTTTCCTGCCTGCAGATTGGGTCAGAACCATTTGAGGATAGCCCTGGACACTCTTGGGGAAAGGGGGACTGTTTGCCTATACCCCAACACCAGGAGAAATGGTGAGCTGTGAGCAGAAGGCAGCTCTCTCAGTCACAACTGATTGCTTTGCCCCAAGTTGTCGCTCTAGCTCTGCTGTACTCTCTTCCCATCTGGCTACAGCCTTTTGGCCTTATCCATCGGGATCCAGAAATCTCCTCATCTTGCAAGACAGCTTCAGCCCCACAAACACACACCTCACCAGCACCCTCTGGCTCTTCCCAGAGCCTCCAAGTAAGGAGATCACCAAGGCTGGATGCTTCTTCGTGTCCTGCAAGGCCCCACCCCTCTCCCTTTCAGGATCCTTTTACAGTCATGTCTTCCCCATTAAAGCATAAACTCGCTGAGGACAAGGACTGTTTTTCCTTTTGCTGGCATTTATATTCCTGGCACTTAGCACCACATCTGGTACATAACAAGCATTTAGTAAATGTTGTTTTTTGTCTGTTAATATAACACTATTATCTTGGCTACCCTGACTTATTCCCTCACCTGAACTGACTAATACCCCGAGAAGACTCCAACTTCTAATTATATTAAGAAAAGTCCTGAACTCATTTGTCCATGATGACCAAGCTCATACCTGCTCATATCAGCCCCATTGTGTTGATTGTGAACCTCAGGTGCCATTTTGTAAACTTTTTTCTCTCTTCTTCACTGCCACCTCCCTTCTTCCATTCCTCGTTCTCTCCCCCAGTCACACTTTAAAACTACCCACCCTTTCCGTCATGCTCTAGGGAATACTGAATCCACAGGTAACAAACTTGCTTTCAGATTTCATCTTTCCTTTCTCTCTTCCTTTCATCTTTTTCTTCTCACTGAGACCTGGCTCTCTTCTAACGACAAAATGCTCCCATTCCAGCCCTGGTTGCCCTTTGCTCATTCCCCTGACTCACTGGTCAAGATGAGGCACCTGAGATACTCCTTGCTCCCCACTGCCATCTCTGGACTCACCCTCTACCTCCATCACTCAGTAGTCTAGCCTCCTTTGAGGTTCACTCAATCCAGATCTACTACCTAATCAAAATTCTGCTTGCTGTTGTCTCCTAACCTCCAGGATACTCTCCTTGTTTCTTCAGTGAGCTCAGCACCTAGCTCACTTTTTCTTTCCAACTCCTCCCCTCATATTAAGAGACTTCAGGGTATAAATTTACACTCTTTTGAATGCCTGAAACTCCAAGTTCCTCGACAGGCTCATGTTCCATGATCTATTCCTCCCCCTCCTCTTGGCCACACACAAAGAAGGTCATACCCTTGATCTTGTATCTCCCACTAATGGACCAATTCTATGTTCATAAGCTCTGAAATTCCCTTATTTGTTCACATTGTGATCCCATCTTTCCCTCTGTCTTCCAACTACAAACTGTGTTCTTCATCATCACTGTGTCCTCCAGTCTCTCACCCCCTCCAGTTCTCTCCCAGATTATCACATCACGTCATGTACTGGCTACACTCTCCTTCCTTCCTCATCTTGATCTCTTGGTGAACCAGTTCTACTATACATTGTCTTCTTTTAAGTCTCTTGTACCCTTTTCCTATCATTGATCTTGCCCTACCAAGCTGAAAACTTGGATTACAGTCACCACCCTCTGCCTTAATGCCTGTTTATGTGTTGCTAAATGAATTTAGAGAAAACCATGAAGCTGTGCTGGCCAAATCCACTACAAGTTATATTACACAATCCCAAATGGTCCCTCACTGCAGCAAGGCAATCCTTTTATACACCCCTGCTAATTATCCCATGCACCATGGTTACTTTTTCCCAAACTTTTCATCTCTCTTAACTATTTCCATAAGCCTTCTTCCTCCATCATCTTACCTGAGAAACTTGCTTATACTTCACTGAAAAATTTGAAGCCATTACATGAGAGCTTACTCTTATTTCTTTCTCCTCTCATGTCCCACAGACCTTCTGCTACTTCCTCCATCTTTAGCTCTGTCTCATATGAAGAGGTGGTTCTTCCTATGACAACCAATCCCTCCTCAGGCAGTAAGTGATTCCTTTGCATCTTGTGTTCTTCAGCAAATTGCATATCTCTCACTTAGCTTTAATTTCTCCATCTTCTGACTACTTCTCTAATCCCCACCACTGTGTCCAGGTTCTTCCCCATCTTAAAAACAAAACCCAAAATCCCCAACCCTCATGTGATTTCCTCTAGCTACCACCCCATATCTACCTTCTCTTCTGTGATGTAACTCCTTGATTCCCTCTACAACAGGGACACCCACGTTTCCTGCTCACACTCCCTTCTTAACTCATTCCATTCTAGCTTCTGACTTCATCATTCAACCAAAACTGCTTCCCCTTCTCTTAATTTCCACTTTAATAGACTTTTCTCAGCATGCCTCTTTGCCTCTCTGCAGTCTGTTGAAATTATTAATCACCCTCTTCCCTTTGATATTCTCTTCTCTTTAATGACACTACTCTCTTCTTGTTCTCCTTCTACCTCTCTGACTATTCCTGATTTTCCTTTGCTGGATCTTCATCCAGCTCAAGTCTGCCAACCTGTCCTTCAGGGTTCTATTCCAAGTCTCTTTGCTCTGTCTTTTATATCTCTTGGTAATATCAACTCCCATGTATTCAATTTATTTTGCTCTGTTGCCCATCCCTAAATATACTCATCAAGCCCTTATCATCCTGCTGACCTCTAGCCTTGCATCTCCAACTGACTATGGCACATCTTGAGCTGGACATTCTTTAGACATCTACATTCAATACTTCCAAAGTGCAATTCATTATTTTAGCTTCAAAACCCTCCATTCTTCCTAATGTAACCTAACCTAACCTGTAAGGGTGCCACCATCTCCGTTTTTCAGGCTTAAAATCAAACTTAACTCCTCTCTGTCTCTAGCCCCGCCCCCAACAGTCTTTTGTCAAGTCCTGTCAGTTTTACCTCTATATCATTTCTTGAGTACATCTTATTATCTCCTCTGATACTGCTACCACACAAATACAGATACTCAGCACTTCATGCCTAGATGATTGGAATAACCTGTGAGCGAGTCTGCTCTCCCCCTATAGTCCATCTTCCACTCATCACTCAGTGCTCTTCCTAAAGTTCAGCTTTGACCATGTTGCCCTGCTCCCCAGTTCAGTAAACTCCAGTGCAGTGGCTCCCTATTGCCTTGAGGATGCAATTCAAACCCTTTGCTTGACATTTCAAGCCCTCCTTACTAGAACTTTCCTAACTTTCCCGTAGTCTCACCCCTCACTCCCCTTTATGTATTTCGTGATCCACTGACATTGGATCCCTTGCGGTTTCTTTCCCAAGCCATTTCTTCTCCCTCCT
Organism: Pseudochirops corinnae; assembly: GCA_028646515.1. Lineage (NCBI taxonomy): Eukaryota > Metazoa > Chordata > Mammalia > Diprotodontia > Pseudocheiridae > Pseudochirops > Pseudochirops corinnae. The sequence goes on along the minus strand of CM053589.1, from coordinate 207,144,132 downwards.
TCTTGACTCTCTTGATTCCACTTTCATGGGCTGTTCCCCATGTCTGGAATGCTCTCCCGCCTGTCTCCCTTGGATTCTTCCAAGTGCCAGTTGAAATCTCACCTTCTACAGGAAGACTTTCTGAATCCCCCCTAATTTTAGTGCTGTTCCTCTGTTGATTATTTCCAACTTATCCTGCGTATCAACTGTTTGAATGTTCTCTCCTGTTGTAGACAGTGAGCTCCTAGAAAGCAGGGACTGTCTTTTGCTTTTCTTTGTCTCTCCATTGCAGTCTCTGATACATTGGAAAGACTATACATGTTTATTGACAGACTGACTTTTTGAATTTCCAAGGTCTGGATGATTTCCCACCTTCCCATCCACTTCAGAACAGCTTCCCTGTAATAGTGCCAAGCAGTGTCTTCATAAGGAGCCAAAGATAGACTTGATGCAGATTCACAACTCTACCTTGAGACCATTTGTTCACTAAACTTTACATAAGGGATTCATCTTGAGGATTCAATCTAAGGGACATCCAGGAGTTATGAGTTACTGCTTTCATCACATGTGCACTCTAATATTGGGACCACTTTCTCTTGGCTTCTGCATGTATTTGCAGATGTATGTGCCATAGACTTTGGAGATGGAAGGATGTTTTGTACTGACTTTTTACTCTGCAATCTTAGGAAAATACCTTTTTCTTTTTAAAATTTTTTCCCTCAATTTATTTATTTACTTATTTTTAGTTTTCAAAATTCATTTCCACAACATTTTGAGTTACAAATTTTTCTCCCCATCTTTTCCCCTACCCCCATCCCAAAGTAGTGGGTGTACTGAATACATCTTCCCCCAATCTGTTCTCTCTTATGTCCTGCCTCATCCTCCCAAATTTATTTTAAATATTTGTTTATAAAACTTTGAGTTCCAGATTTTTTCCCTTCTTCCTTCCTCACCCACCCCCACGTGGATGATAAGCAATTCAATATAGGTTGTATATGGGGAGTTAGGCAAAACATTTCTATAGTAGTTATATTGTGAAAGACTAACTATAATTCCCTCCATCCTATCCTGCCCCATACTTATTCTATTTTCTCCTTTGACCCTGCTCCTTTTCAAAAGTGTTTGCTTCTAACTACCTTCTCCCCCAATCTGCCTTCCCTTCTATTGTCCCCCCTCTTATCCCCTTGCCCCCATCCCATTTTTCTGAAGGGTAAGATACCCAATTGAGTGTGTATGTTATTCTCACCTTAAGTCAAATTCAAAGAAAGTAAGGTTGTCCCATTCCTTTTCACCTTCCTGCTCTTCCCCTCCATTGTAACAGTTTTCTCTTGCCTCTTTTACATGAGATAATTTACCCTATTCTAACTCTCCCTTCCTCCTTCCCCCAATAAATTCCTCTCTCACCTCTTAATTTTACTTTTTTTGGATATCATCCATTCATATTCAACTTGTCCTGTGCCCTCTATGTATACATGTACATACGTATGCACACACTCACAGATATATTTATACACACATACACCCTCCTATGCATATATATACCTATCTATATCTATATATATCTCACACACATATATATATCCCCTTCACCTATCCTCATACTGAGAAAAGTCTTATGAGTTACAATTATCATTTTTCCATGTAGGAATGTAAATAGTTCAACTTTAATAAGTTCCTTATGATCTCTTTTTCCTGTTTACCTTTTCATGCTTCTCTTGTTTCTCATATTTGAAAGTCAAATTTTCAGTTCAACTCTGGTTTTTTTCATCAAAAATGGATGAAAGTCCTCTATTTCATTGAATAATCATATTTTCCCCTGAAACATTAGACTCAGTTTTGCTGCATAGATGATTCTTGGTTTTAATTCTAGCTCCTTTGACCTCTGGAATATCATATTACAAGACCTTCAGTCTCTTAATGTAGAAGCTGCTAGGTCTTGTGTTAACCTGATTGTGTTTCCACAATACTCAAATTGTTTCTTCCTGGCTGCTTGCAGTATTTTCTCCTTGACGTGGGAACTCTGGAACTTGGCTGTAATATTACTAGGAGTTCTCTTTTCATCATCTTTTTCAAGAGGCAATCAGTGAATTTTTTTTAATACTTTTATTTATTTTAGTTTACATCATTCATTTCCATGAGATTTTGAGTTACAAATTTTCTCCCCATCTTTCCCCTGCCCACCACCCCAAAACAGCAATCCCATTGTATAACTCCTCCCCCAAATCTATTCTCTCATATGTCCTCCCCCATCACCTCACTGACTTTCCGGTAGGGCAGGATTGATCTCCCTACCACAGTGCCTGTGTATCTTAAGTTCCAGTTGGATGTAGTTAATAATAATAATAATAATAATAATATATACATATATATTTTAATATTTGATTATAGAGCTTTAAATTCTAGATTCTTTCACTTCTTCCCTTGTCACCCCCCCCCCCC
>CM053589.1:207124415-207141214 GCA_028646515.1 Pseudochirops corinnae | reverse complement strand
CTCCCTGTCTCCTCTCAATCTAATCCTCTCTCACCTCAGGATTTCACCTTTGAGAATAATGTCCCTTCCTATTCAACTGATCTTATGCCCTCTATGTATTCATATATACACATACTCAGATATGTGCTTGTATGCATATGTAAACCCTCTTATATAGATATATGTGTATGTATATGTATATATAAATTTGTATTCCCTTCACCTATCCTCATACTGAGAAATGTTTCATCAGTTACAATTGTTACTTTTCCATGTTGGCATGTAAATAGTTCAACTTTGATAAATTCTTTATGATTTCTTTTCCATGTTTATCTTCTCATGCTTCTTGTGTTGGAATGTCAAACTTTTTTTTCAGTTCTGTTTTTTTCAGTAAGAATGTTTGAAGGTCCTTCACCTCACTGAATGACCATATTTTCCCCTGGAACATTATCCTCAATTTTGCTGGGTAGGTGATTCTTGGTTTTAATCCTAGCTCCCTTGATCTCCAGAATATCATATTCTAAGCCCTTTGATCCCTCAATGCAGAAGCTGCTAGACCGTGGGTTATCCTAATTATGTTTCCACGGTATTCAAATTGTTTCTTCCTGGCAGCTTGCAGCACCTTCTCCTTGGTCTCCTTCTCCAGGATTCTGGAACCTGGCTATAATATTTCTAGGAGTTTTCTTTTGGGGATCTTTTTCAAGAGGTGATTGGTGGATTCTTTCAGGTTCTATTTTGCCCTCTGATTCTAAAATATCAGGGCAATTTTCCTTGATAGTTTCTTGAAGGATGCTTTCTAAGTTCTTTTTTTGATCATGGCTTTCAGGTAGTCCAATAATTTTTAAATTGTCTCTTCTAGATCTGTTTTCCAGGTCAGTGGTTTTTTCAAGGAGATATTTCACATTGCCTTCTATTTTTTCATTTGTTTGGATGTGTTTGATAGTATCTTGATTTCTCATAAAGTCATTTGCTTCCATTTGCTCCACTCTAATTCTGAAGGAATTATTCTCTTCAGAAAGCTTTTGAGATTCTTTTTCCATCTGGCAAAGTCAACTTTTTAAGGCACTCTTCTCCTCATTGGCTTTTTGGGCCTCTTTTGTCATTTGAGTTAATTTTTTAAGGTGTTAATTTCTTCAGTCAGGTTGTTGACTCCCTTTTCATGATTTTCTTGCATCATTCTTATTTCTCTTCCCAATTTTTCTTCCACTTCTCTCATTTGGTTTTCAAAATCTTTTTTAAGCTGTCTCTAGCTTTTAGGCAATCTTCATGTTTTTTGGAAGCTTTTGGTGTGGGAGTTTTGACTGTATTGTCTTCCTCCTGTTCCCTGCTTTGATTCTTATTTCTCCCAAAGAAGGAATCCAGAGTTTGGTTACTGCCCTTACTTTGCTTCCTATGCTTATTCATGGCTGGCCGGTCAGTGAATTTTTTTTTTTTTTTTCAGCTCTGTGGAACTCTGCTTCCAGAGGGGAAAGCTCTGTCCCAAATCACTGGTGTTTCCCCTGCTGCTGGAGCTTTTAGGAGGCTGCTGGGTCCCTCCCCAATTCCGGCTCACTGAAAAGACACCCCAGGACCCCTGCCCAAGACCATGATCCAGATCCAGGCCACTGAATGTGAGAGCACTTGGCCTCTGAACGATCGCTTGGTCCCCCTGCAGTCTGCAGCTGGGAACTCTGAAGCGTCAGTACGGAGACAGGTGCAAAACCCTCACTTCTGCGGCTTCCTTGCCCTGGAGGCGGTTTGGCCGGACCTGCTTTTCTCCCCCGATTTAGCTGAGCTCCACTAACCTTTCATTTAGTCCTTTTTTTTTCCTTATGGCTTGATAATTCTGGAAATTGACACAGCTGAAAGCTGATCTGCTCTCCCAAAGCTATAGCCAGGGCTCGGCTCATCCCGTCCAGCTGCCTCCGGGGCAAAGCTGTGGTTTCTGGCTAGGCTGGTTTCAGCTTGCAGAGCTGAGATGGTTCCTCCTAGCCCAGCTGCCTTTAGCAGAAAGTATATTTGTGTGCGTTTTGGAGTTTTAGAATTTGTTTAGAGTAATATTTTATGGGTATTTTGAGATGACTATGTGACAGCTGCTATATGTTGCTACCCCTATGCTGCCATCTTGGCTCTGCCTCAGTGAATTGTTTAATTTCTATTTTGCTCTCTGGTTCTAGAATATCAGGACAGTTTTGCTTGATAATTACTTGAAAGTTGTTGTCTAGGCTCTTTTTTTGGTCATGGCTTTCAGGCAGTCCAATAATTTTAAAATTATTTCTCCTCAATCTATTTTCCAGGTCAGTGGTTTTTCCAATGAGATATTTCACATTGCTTTCTATTTTTTTTCATTTGTTTTGATGTTTTATAGTACCTTGATTTCCCATAAAGTCATTAGCTTCCATTTGCTCCAATCTAATTTTGAAGTAATTATTCTCTTCAGTGAGTTTTTGAAATTTCTTTACCATCTGAACAATTCATCGTTTTAAGGCATTCTTCTCCTCATTGACTTTTTTGGGCCTCTTTTGCCATTTGGGTTAGTCTATTTTTTAAGGTGTTATTTTCTTCAGTATTTTTTGGGTCTCCTTTAGCAGGCTGTTGACTCACTTTTCATGATTTTCTTGCATCATTCTCATTACTCTTCCCAGTTTTTCCTCCACTTCTCTTACTTGATTTTCAAAATCCTTCTTGAGCTCCTCCATGGCTTGTAATCAGTTTATATTTTTCTTGGACCCTTTTGATGCCAGCGTTCTGACTTCATTGTCTTCCTCCTGTTCCATGCTTTGATACCTTTTGTCTCCAGAAGAAGATTCTATAGTCTATTTGTGTTTCCTCTGCTTGCTTATTTTGCCAGCCAATTACTTAACTTATGAGCTCTTTGTCCCTGTAGAACTCTGCTTCTAGCTTGCAGAGAGCCATGTCCCAAATTGCTCTTTTTTTTGTGGCTGCTGGAGCTATGAGGAGGATGTTCTCTCTGCAGCCCCCACAAGCTCTGGCACACTGGCCACACACCCCAGGCCCACCACTCAAGACCACAATCCAGATCCAAGCAAGTTAAAGCAAGAGTGATTCCCCTCTGAGTGGCCCCTTTGTCCCTCAGTGATTTGCAGGCCAGGAGCTCCATGGGCAGTGACATAGCAGCAGCTTCAGCTGCCATAGCTCTGCCACTTGTTGCCCCTGGGGAAGAGGCCAGACTGTGCTCTTCTCCATCCAGTTCCAACAGAGTTCACTACTGACCTTTTTCTTTGTCTTTGGCATTTATGGGTTGAGAAGTCTGAAAATCTCCACAGCTGCTGAACTAACTCTCCTGAAGTCTTCTCTGGCCAGTCTGGGCCAATTGGGGCCAGAACCATGGCTCAGGGACATTGTGCTTGGCTCCCAGATTACTGTGATAGACCTTTTCTGTTGGCCTGCTGGGCTGCCTTCAGTAGGAGATTTGTTTCTCTCTGTCACTTTGTTGATTCTGTAGCTCTAAAATCTGTTTAGAGTCATTTTTCTACATGTATTGTTGTTTCTCTCTGTCACTTTGTTGATTCTGTAGCTCTAAAATTTGTTTAGAGTCATTTTTCTACATGTATTGGAGATGGTGGGGGCTGGAGCCATGCAGATGTCCTGTTTTACTCCATCATATTGGTTCCACCCCAAAATATCTTTTCTTAAGCCAATTAAGTCTGGCTGACTAAATTTACATTCCACCCCAATCATGGAGGTGGGAGTACACCGCTGAAGATTTGTGAGATGAAGCCTTAGATGAGCATCACCCAGCCCCTCATGTAGAACCTTAGAGTCCCAACAGAACATAGTACAGTTCCATGCTTTAAAGACCCTTGTCATCAGTGCAAGTGGGAGTTGTGATAGTTGCCTCAGATCATGAGCTATGGATGTTTTATTTCAGAGATAACAGGGATCCAGCGGGATTGATTGAATAGGGGTATAATGTGCTCAAATTGCATGCCATAAAAATAAGTTTGGTAGATGAGTGGAGGACTTGAGGCAGGGAGACAAATGAGAAGGTTATTCCAATAGTCCAAGTGAAAAGTGAGGAGGTCTGAAAAAGGGCATGCCAGCAGAAAGCAGGCTTAGCTGAGAGATGCTTTGGAGGTAGAAACTGATACCTTTTGACTATAGATTCTATATATGGTCTGATTGGAAATGTATCTCCCCAGCAGAGTATAGGAACATCCTTGTTTTTGTTTTAGTACCATCAGTTCCCAGCACATTTCCTGGCACATAGTAGGGGTTTAACCAATATTTGATAGATTTCATTGGATTGGACTGGCATATGGAAGAGAACTTGAACTTGCCTTTTACCAGAGGACAGAACTAGGGATAGACCTACTCTAAAGTGCAGTATGCACAAGGAGACAGATTTTGGCATTTTGTGAGAACCAGCATTCTGAAAAGCAGAGTTCTTCAAAATTAAAAGTCTTCCTCATGAAGTAGTGGTTTTTGAATCAGTCAATAAGCATATATTAAAGCTCCTACTATGTACCAAGCACTTTAATAGATGCTGAGGATACAAAGAAGGGCAAAAAGACAGTCCTTGTCTTTGAAGAACTCATCATGTAATCGGGAACATGATAAGCAAACACATACAAACAAGCCATATAGACGACAAATAGGAAGTGATCCACACAATTAGATTTAAGGGAAGACGGGAAAGGCTTCTTGTGCAAAGTATGCTTTTAGCTGGGACTTGAAGGAACTCAGGAATGTCAGGAGATGGAGGTAAGAAAGGAGACAATTTCAATCCTTGGAGACAGCCAGGAAAAGTGTCTGGAGCTGAGATATGGGGTGTCTTGGTTTTGGAACAGCAAGCAGCCCAGTGTCACTGTTTTGAAGAAGACACAAGATGTATGTAAGGGGTAAGAAGATATATCAACAATGAAGTATTCACAATGCCTGTGGTAACTATAAAGATGCTGATATGGTTATTAATCACAAAATGTAACAGGATTTCTACATGGGAGACAGAGCTAGAACATTTATTCCAATTCCAGAAAACTGAGTCCCAAAACCAGAAAGTCAAAGCCATCACAGTAGCTATGGAGTTGGAACACATAGTTAATGTAGTAAACACCCACATTCTCAAGCCTTCAAAACAGAACAGACTACCTCAGGCAAAGATCCTCCTCTCCTCACTCATGGCAACTGCTTAGTGTCCGTAGCTTGCTCCCAGCAGCTCCAGCCCCTGCAGTTCCCATCCCTGACAGTCCTCAGCAGGAGTCCTTAGCAGAAATTCTGGCTGGCTCGAAAAAAAAAAAAAAAGAGTTCATGCCACTGCTGCTGCCACCACCACTATGCTTCCAGTCACCACATTGACTTCAGCTTGGCTCCGACTTCCTCCTGCCCCACCCCTTCCTCCTATGTCAGCAAGTTCAAGGGGCATGGTAGATCTCCATTACAGAAAATTATAAAGGTATGTGGTGATCCAAGTTATGATGAACTTTGACTGTCAGACCAAGAATTTTATATCTGATCCAGAAGTATAGAGAACCACTGGAGTCTGAGTATGGGGGAAATGTGGTTGAACCTGCAGTTTAGGAAAATCACTTTTTCAGCTGGATGGATGATGGGTTAAGGTTAGAGTTGGAGGGTTAGAGTTAGAGTCGGAGGTTAGGGTTACGGTGATGGACAGGAGTCAGAAGTGATTTGTGGCAGGCAGATCAATCAGCAGGCTATTGCATGAATCCAAATGTGAGGTGATGAGAGTCTGCAGCAGGATGGTGGTAGTATCAGAGGAGAGAAAGGAATGTATTTCAGATGTGTTGCAAAAGTGAAATTGAAAAACCTTGGAAACAAATTAGAGATGGGGTTTCCAAGAGATAGTGAGGAGCTGGATAGGTAAAGCTGAGAATCATCAGCATGAGATGACAATTAAGTCTATCAGAGATGATGAAATTTCCAAGTGATAATTACCAACGATCATATTCCTAGGCTAGAAGGAGAAGAGAAGATGGCTCAGGACAGTGCCTTGTGGGATACTCAGAGTTATTTGGCATGGCATAAATGAAAATTCAGCAAAAGATATGAGTGGTTAGATAGGCAGGAAGACACCCAGGAGAGAATAGTTTTATAAAAATTTAGAGACAGGAGAGTAAGAAGGAGGAGAGGTGATCACCAAGGTGAAAGGTTGCAGAGGGCTCAAGAAGAATGAGAACTGAGAAAAGGTCTTTGGATTTGGCAATGAAAAGACCACCAGGAACCTCAGAGAGAGTAATTTTGATTGAATGACAAGGTCAAGAGAGAATAAGAAGAGATGAAATGGAGGCATAAATTTTAGATGACTTTATTATTAGCCACAAAAGGGTAAAAGACATATGATGATATAAAATGACAGGAGAAATGGAAGGACCAACTGAGGATTTCTTCTCACTTGGAACAGGTGAAAATTGGTACATTTGTAGGCAGTAGGAAAAAAGCCAGTAACTAGGCAGAGATTGAAGATAAATGAGAGGGTATTGATGACAAAGAGGGCAATCTGTTGAAGAAGATGGGATAGAATGGGATCACTTGTGTAGACTGAGGAGTTTTCTTTGGCAAGGAGTCATGCCACCTCTAAGACGGGGTAAAGGAGGAAATAGAGGCAGAAAACATCTGAAGAATACAAGATGAGGAAGAGTGAAAAAGAGGAAGCTCACAGCAAATGGCCTTAATATTTTCAGTAAAATATAAAGTAAGATTCTCAGTTGAAAGTGTGGGGTGAGGTAGAGCCATGGGAAGTTTGAGGAAAGATGAAAAGGTTTGGAAGAGCCACTGTGGAGAGTGGGAGAGTGAGTTGATGAAAAAAGTTTAGAAGAATTGTCTAACAGCATCAAGGGCCCAGTTCAGGTGATAAACCATTTATTAGTAGTGAATCCAGTCAGAATGGTAGTGTGACTCCACCCCCACCCTCCCCACCTTAGCTCAGTAACATGTAGGGCAAAGGTGAATGGTGGGAGTGATCCAAGGCTAAGGCTTGGCAGGAAACAGTTAGTGATATGATAATGGGACTAGGGACTCAAGAGAAGAGAATAGGGTAGAGTTAAATTAGTTCACCAAGAGATCAAGATGGGAAATAGAGGAGAAAGTTTCTAATGCATGAGACAATGGTCTGGAGGATAACTGAGGGACTGAGGAATTAGAAGGATAAAGAGTAGGACTTGCTATGGCAAGGAAGAGAGAGAGGTAGAAAGTCAATAGATTATGCTAAGATGAGGGAAGTTCAAAGTTCTTGAGCATGGAGAAGTCAAAGTGATGACAAGTGTGATAGCAGTGTGAGTGATGACAGGATCAATGTGTGAAGGCTGAATCACTACTTGTTAAGGATGTTGTAGATGAGACTCTTGTTCATGTTGGCCTTGGGGTCATTGCCCATTAGATGCTGGTGTTCTGTGGTCTTCTAATCCTCATTCTGAGGAAGCCATTAGCTTCAGGCTCTGAACTAATCCTTAGGATTTATCACAAATCTACCTTCTCCTGGTAGTCATCTTTGAAAATAGCAACTAGGAATCCAATGTCATTGAATGGATCTGTCCACCTAATTAGACATGACTGAAAGTAATGAAGTTTCTTTTCAACAAATATTAAAATAAAGGTCATCTTTACATTGATTTTGTTTTTATAAGGGCTGAAGAGACATCCTGGGCTAATATCTGATTGACTGATGGGCTTCATAGAGGCTCCTATGCTATCATCTAGAGTGTAATCCTGACATTCCTATTTATCACCTGCATCAGTGTGGAATGAAGTAGCAAAGACAATTATGCCAAGATAAGATTTCCCAGCTGCTGGAGCCATGGAACATTCAGAAACGTGTCAGACAGACTGGGCACTATCAAGTTTTGAAAAACTTGATTTACTGAGGTAGGTAGGTCTATTAATCACTTAAGTATTGATTTAGTCGATACTGTCTTGTCTATATGCATATGGCCAGTGATGAATAAAGCCAAGGAGGGAGATAGCTTACTGTCAGGATGGGATTATTCTAAGAGAATGTTGCACAATGTTGTTATGAATGTTGGTCTAGAAAGTCAGGCAGCTCAGGTGTATCATGGTCATTCCAAGTGTTTTTAAGACCCATTAATCATTAATAGCTTTCATTTTATCATATGCTAGGGGCTATATAGGAAAGCATCATGGAGGTTTGGGTTTAGTCTAGAGTAGTAGGAAAGACATCTTTCTGAAGAGCTGACTTGGCAGTGCTCTGACCATCAACCCTGACAATGGCTATCTGGGCAAGAAAAAGTGAAAGAGAATGAGAAAAAAATTCAGGAAACATTGATAACCATGATGGTGTTGGCCAGGGGCTATATACATAAATCTTAGCTGCTCTGACAGGAGAAGGAAATGGAAATTACTCACTACACTGGATAATATTAAACACACATGAATGTGCACACACACATATACACACTTATGCACATGTATACAGGTGTTCAAGTGAATTGGTGAAATAGTGAATGGTGAACCATGAATTAGAAAAAGAGAGCTTTAGCAGGGAGGGCCTCTCCCAAGAACACCTGGCCAAATAGAACACTACAGCCAGCCACTCTCACACATTGATCTGGTCCCTTTTTTTTTTTCAACTTATGACTAAAAAGAGGCATTGTGTGGCCACATGCAGCTAGATAAGGTCGATGAAACTTTTTTTGAGGGGGAAAGGAGACATTTAAAAACTCAATAGTAATCCATCTTCAATGGTTCTAAACATCCTCCCTCTTTCATCTCTCTCTTGAGATCCTGTTCATTCTCTGAGGCTCAGGTCAAATGTCTCCTTCTCCAGTAACCTTTCCACCCTGGACACTCAGGGACTGGTAAGTTCATCAATCTTGTAAAGCATAGGATCTCAGTGGTATTGTTGATGTTGTTTATGTAGCCCATGTGCTTCTTAAGGGCAGGGACCCTGCCTAATTTTCTCTGTGTATGCCAGTGCCTAGTGTGGGGTGTTGTACATGGGAAATACTTCACATTTGCAGATGACCCAATGATTTTTAACAATGAGAGGCATAGAGAGCAGGGGGAAATACTCATACTTCATTTTAGCCAATAATTTCAATCACCTTCCCAAAGGAACAATAAATAATGTAAATAAATTCATGTCTCTAACAGGCATTTACTCCAATCTGTACACCATGAAAGGCACAGCACTAGATACTGGGGAAACATAAGTATATAGATAAGAAGTTGTCCCTATTCTTAATGACCTCGTTACTGTTGTGATCACCCTCACTTTCTCATAGGATGTTGTCCATAAGCTTCTTCTTGCACTATGAGCTGGATGATTTTTCTTTGGGGAATCAATCAATTCTCTCTAATTTCCCAAACATCTCCGCAGTCTGTTGTCTTACAACACAGAAACATACAGTATATACATCATTTACAACATCATCTCCTCAATGGTTGGCAACATTCTCCAGCTCTTTCTTCCAAACTGTGAACAATTAGACATAAGCACTGTTAGTGATCATTGGAAACATCAGATGGAGAGATAATTAAATTAGGGTAATATACCAGTTTCTTTGCTAATCACTAACAGCCTTGCATGGCTGGGATAGCTAGGATTTGTCATGTCGGAGCCAGCCAGTGGAACAAACACACAAGGTAATTGATGTGTCCTGCGTCTAATGAAACCAAGCCTCATGTTCTGATGAGCAAGTCGCAAATACTTATTTTTTATTTTATAACTTCATTTTTTTTATTTGTTTGCAAAGCTTAGGACTTTTAGAGAATCTTGATCAACTCCAGAGAGTCTTTCTGAGTCTTGGGAAAGTGGCCTAGCTAAGTGAGAGAAGGCCTGGATTTGCAGTCCCAGGGCCTGGGTTCAAATGTCAGGTCTCATATCGACTGTGTCTATGATGCTGGACAGCTCCCTTTTTCTTTTCAAAAATCAGTTTTTTTTCTTTTCAAAACGAACAATACGGTCTATGTGTCTTAAGCAGTTGAACTAGGTAGACCCTGAGATTTAATCCAGCCCTGAAATTAGGATCCTATAAAACATCTTGGAATGCTCATCCTGCACGCCTGCATTGAGTAGACCCTTAACACATGCTTGTCAACCTATTGATTTATAGAAAAAGAATTTTGCAGGCATAACCTTCTAGAGTGGAGTGGTAGAGAGGAAAGGAAAAAGAGATTAAGCTGTTGTATAGTGCCTATAATCCTGGGAGGTACGTGCCATTATCTTCCTTATTTGACAGATGAGGAAACTGAGAAAACAGAGGTTAGTTGAATGACTTACCCAAGGACACTCAGCTAGTAAGTATCTGATGTTGGATTTGAACTCAGGTATTCCTGACTCTAGACCCAGTGCTTTAACCAGAGTTCCACCTTGGAATCAGAAGAACTGGATTCTGATTCTGGCACCCCTCTATCTGCTGGCCCCTGCCTTTGCTTTCCTGGTCCTTCTGTGAGCAGTAAAAGGGCTGGAGGCTGGCTTAGTCACAAAGGTAGGAAAGCTGCTGGTAACAGCTGTAATGTTGCTTAGGGTATATAAAGTGAATGATGGATTTAAAATCAATCCCTGCTGGGCATGTTATACTATGTGGTCTATTTGATAAAACATTGGCTTAGGAGTCAGGGCACCTGGGTTCAAATCCTGGTTCTGTCATGTACTATCTGTGGGATCCTAGAAAAATTCCCTTCATTTCTCTCAGCTTTACTTTCTTCATCCTAGAGACTGAGTGACCTCCATGGTCTCTTATATCTCTGAGTTAATGAATTCATGAGGTTAGACTGCCCCTCTGCCCCCCAACGTAGGGTGCCACATTGGGAGGATAAAAGCAGGGGCAGGCAATGCCTCCTCACAGGTAGGCTGCCCTTGCATTAGGGCTGAGTGACTGTGCTGGTCTCTGCCTGGATTCTGGCTCTTTATTCATTCACTCCATTCATTCAACTAAGTGGGTGACATGAATGCATATGTATATATGTAAATGGGAACACTGTGATATAAGGCAAGAGAGATCAGTTGAAAGCCCATTGTCTAGAACTTGACCTTCAATGCTGGGCTCAGGAACCTCTCCTTTATTCCCTTGATCTTTCTCCTCTCTGACCAGACCAGGTACAGAGATCTGAGTTCAGTCTGTGAGCTGTTGTCACTCAAGAAGGACTTTGAGAAATTGGTGAGAATCCAGTGGATGGCAACCAGGGTGACAAAGAGCCTCAAGTCTGTGCCATCTAGTGATCAGATGAAGGCGCTGGGCATTTTAGTCTGGAGAGGAAAGGGCTGAGGGGCAAAGGCAGTGATCGCTTTCCTGCATAGTTGAAAGGCTGTCATATGAAAGGGGCAGCAGACTTGTCCCGCTTGGCCAAACAAAGTCATGCCATGAAGAAGTTGGTATGTTGCAAGCAGGGGCTACAGAGAAAGGCGAAAGATTGCCCTTGCACTTAAGCAGCACACAGGCCAGTGGAGGAGGTCGTGTGGGAACAACTATGTACAAATTCTACGCAGAGACACATATGAGTATGTGTACATGTCTGCACTATACAGCACATAGTATACACATATGTATGTAGGTGAGTCCACATCACTGAAATTCAAGGATATTCCTCTTTTATGCATTTCCCCTCTCTTTGCTCCCTCCACCCTCTTTATTATAGGCTGTTACCTTTTCCTTTTCCTTTTAGCTCCCCACAATCTCACCTCCCAGTTCAGGATTTGTTTTCCTTGACTCTTTCCTCCCTGAATCTCACCTTCTTCTTATTCCTCCTTCGTCCTCTAACCGGTCTCTCCTGTTTCCCTGTTGAGCTCAATGTGTTTCTATACCAGACTCTCAGTGTCTACGTGAAATGTCAGCTGGGTAAAACAGAGTAGTCCAAGTTGGACTGAAAGAAGAAATGTTTTATTAGGAGGAGCATTACCCACCAGTGCTGAGGCCCTGAGTACAAGGCACAAAGAAGCCATAGGCAGGGGAGATTTGTACTTGGAAGCCATAAAGGGGAGATTGGAGGAAGGGTTGGGAGAAAGAATGGGCAGTCTTTCCCAGGAAAGGTGAGGCACAGAAGCAAAATGTTCTACAGGAACAGTGGACTGCAAGGCTGGTTTGGGTCAGGCATTATTTTTTGGAAGGAGGGGCACAGTTCAGAAAGGCCAGTCAGTGAACACCAGCAAAGGCATTTTGAAGTTAGCAAGACTGTCTCAATGCAGGCTCCTGATTGGCTGCTTTCAGCAAATGGGCTTACTCTGTGTCCAGTGTACCTTTCTGGTCATGTAACTAACAGAAAACAGACGCATTCACCTTGGGGGAACTTCCATGCTATGTTATAACCTCTCCCCTTTTTTGTGAAAAGTAGGTATATATTTAAGTTCCTGAGATGCCCATGCCTGTAAGTTAGCCCTGTTGTATTTGGCTGCCTGTGCTAGGAGTATTACACTCTGAATGGTCCATATCCATAGAAGAGAGTCAGAAAACATGGCAGAGGATTGACAAGAGGCTCTTGGCATAGCCTTCTTGCCTTTTCTTCCTGTTACCCAGTTACATGAATGAATAAAAGAGTCTGGCAATTTTTAAATGGGGGAACCTGCCATGGTGGAGGGATGTAAGGTAAGAGAGTGCGGAACTGGTACACTGCTAGGGAGATAGCATTCCTCAGAGCCAAGACTCTGATGTAGACTTGGAGTGGTGTCCTGCTCATCCTGGGGTAAGGACTTCTTTCTGAAAAAAGAGGCCTCGTGGTGCTCAAGACAAGGATCTTAAATCTAGAGAGGTTGTAGAGAGTAGGGCCTTGGCAACGTATCTTTCCCTGTGAAAAGTGTAAATTGATTGACTGACTGAGGCCATCGTGAGAGGCCATCACAGGCCCTGAAGCGTAGAAACTCTGAACTGCCCATTCAAAGATATTCTCCTCATGTGTGCCCCTCATACAAGATTTCTCTACTCTCTTCCTTTCTCCCTTGATGATGTGTTTTCCTTCAAGAAAGTAAATGCTAGATTTATGGAAGAAGGGTGAGGGTATCCTTTGTAAACTGTAATACTCTGCTTCTCTAGTAAATAATTCTGTTATGAGCCAATGGTGTCCTCCAGCACACATTGAAAGGGGAGATTCATTAGCGGGGGCTTATGAGATACAGTTTTAGGACTGGATATCCAAAAGGTATTTGAATCTGGAGTAGTTGACCTATAGTGGAATCTATTGTTAAGATTTTTTTCAAGAGTGGGATGCTAGCCCACAGGGGGCACTATAAGAACAAATTAGAAATTGAAAGGTTCCAAGGAAGCATTAGACTCTACTCTCTCTTGACCAATGGGAAAAAAGAAAACTCAATTTCTTGAACCATTTGACCTTTTGCTAGAATTGTCCCAAAATGATCTTAGTTCTCTGCTTTCTGACTGTGGAAAACTGATTTCCGTGTGGGGATTCCCATGTAGAATAAAAATATCAATGATGGATTTTGAAGCCATGAGTGTTGACATCTGTAGTGATGCCACCTTCCCAATCTCTTCCAGGGAATCCTCTTCTGAGATAACCTGTCTCTGTGAATTTGAGAGATGATGATGAAGCCAGGCCTCCTGACCACATGCTTGTCAAAGACAGTTTGGCTCAGCTGATTTGCTGCTTGCATTCAGGTGAGCAAAGATGAAAGAGGAATGCATCGGGCAACTGCCAAAGGGACCTTGATTGGTGAACATGCCAATAAGCAGAACACTGGAATACAAGGCAGTGATTATTAATCTACAAACCCCCTATTGATAGAAGAAGGGAAAGCAATCCAAACTCTACTACATAAAGAACAGTGAGTCAGACCTTACTTGAAATGAAGACGGAAAGCAAGACTCTGGGAAAGATTTAATTTTGTTCAAGAAGCTTCTCTTGAGTACCAAGTCTAAGGCAATGAAGATGCACAAAAACCCCCACAGACATGGTGCCCTTGACAAGCTTCCACCCTACTGGGAGAGGGAAGGCAGTGATACTGTGATGAGCGAACACAGTGTTTATAAAGTAATAGGAAATCATTTCAAGGGGAGAAAGCAAGAATAACTGAGAGGTGGGGGGGAGACAAGCTAGACTTCCTGTACTAGGTGGGCCCCCTAAGGTCATAAGCCTTGAAGAAAGGTAAGGATCATAAGGCATGATGTCAGTTCGAGGGAGCTAGGTGGTACAGTGGATAGAGCCCTGAACCTCGAATCAGGAAGACCTGAGCTCAAATGTGAGCTCAAACACATGCCAACTGTGTGACCCTGGGCAGTTCACTTAGTCTCTCTTTGCCTCAGCCCACAGGTGAAGGGAATGGCAAACCATACTAAGAAAACCCCCTGGGCAGTATGGTCTGCAGGGTCAGGAAGAGTCAGACAAGACTGAACAGCAAAAGAGCATAAGAGGTAGGGACACCTAGGTGGCACAGTGAACAGAGCATTGGCCCTGGGGTCAGGAGGACCTGAGTTCAAATATGGCCTCAGACATGTAACACTTACTAGCCGTGTGACCTTGGGCAAGTCACTTAACCCCAATTGCCCTGCCTTCCCCCCTACAAAAAGCAAAAAAAAAAAAAAAGAGGTAGAGAAGGATTGTAATCCATTGAAAATAATGATGCTTTTTTAAAAATACATCAGACATTTCCAGTTAGTACCTCCCACCCTGTGCCTCCAGAAAAATCTTCCTTTACAACACACACACACACACACACACACACACACACACATCAACAATGTCAGGTCATCCAGCTGATCAACTGCTAATGATTTTCCAAAAGTATCAGGTCTGACAGTATCATCAGTATCATTCCCCTAATCTATAACCTCAGGTGGCTCCCTGTTTCCTTCAGAACACAACTTCCATTGAACGTTTAAACCCCTTCACAACCTGGACCCTTCCTATCTTTCCATTCTTCTCAGACCTGTCTCATCCCTACCTACTCTTCAATCCAGTGACACTGCCTCTTTGCTCTTTCTCTCACAATACGCTCTGTTGATGATTTCCTATTTATCCTGCAAATAACTTTGTAAATGTTGGGATATTTTCTCTCCCATTAGATTGTGAGATTTCCCAGGACAGGAACTATCTTTTGCCTTTCTTTGTATCCTTAGAGTCTAGCACAGTGCCTCGAACAAAATAGATGCTTAACAAATCCTTATTGACTTTTCCCCAAAGGATAAATGGGCAAAGGAGATGAACAGGCAGTTTTCAGATGAAATAATCAGAGCTATCTGTAGTCATAAGAAAAAATGTTCTAAATTACTATTGATCAGAGAAATACAAATTAAAACAACTGTGAGGTACCACCTCACACCTATCAGTTGGCTAATATGACAGAAGGAAAATGACATATGCTGGAGGAGACGTGGGAAAATTGAGAGACTGGTGTACTGTTGGTGCAGTTGTGAACTGACTCAACCATTCTGGTGAACAATTTGGAACTATGCCCAAAGGGCCATAACATTGTGTACCCTTTGACCTAGCAATACTGCTGCTAGGTCTTTATCCCAGAGACATTCAAAAAAGGGAAAATGACCTATTTGTACAAAAATATCTATAGTAGCTCTTTTTGTGCTGTCAAAGAATTGGAAATTGAGGGGACGCCTATCAATTGGTGAAAGACTGAAAAAGTTGTGGTATAGGATTGTCATGCAATACTATTGTACTACAAGAAACAGTGAGCAGGATGCTCTGAAAAAACAAAACAAAACAAAACAACAACCTGGAAAAACTTACATGAAGTGATGCAAAGTGAAATGAGCAGAACCAGGAGAATATAATACAGTGAGAGCAATATTGTACAATTATCAACTGTAAATGACTTAGCTATTCTCATCGACACAATGGTCCAAGATTGATGGTGAAAACTATTACAGATCTTCATAGAAAGAACTGAGTGAGTCTGAATGCAGACTGAGGCATACTATTTTTAACTTTATTTTTCTTGTTTTCTTTCTTTTTCTTTTTTTTGGTCTTTATTTTTTTTCACAACATGACTAACACAGAAATATGTTTTGCAAGACTGTGCATGTATAACCTATATATCAAATTGTTTGCCTTCTCAATGAGAAGGAAGGAAGGGGAGGAAGGAAGAGAATTAGCAACTCAAAATTAATTTAAAGATGTGAAAATTGGTCTTTTATATAAATGGGAAAAATAATATACTAAATAAAAATCAGTTTAAAAATGCTTAGTGTCTGACCAGCAGGACACTGAATCACTTGCCTGGGGACATTTCCATTGACTTTCTCTGATGCTTGAAAATCCTTTCTTCCTCATATCTGCCTTTAAGCCCAGGCCCAGGACTCAGCTCAAATCAAGCTATCTTTGAGAGACCTTCTCCGGGTTTCCAGTCTCACCCATAAGTTCCATCTCTCGGAAGTTACCTTCCATTTACCCTATACATGGCTCTTATGTGTATGTTATTTTCAGGTGGTCTTTCCCACTAGAATATGAGTTCCTTAAGGGCAGTGGTCAAGTTTTTAATTTTCTTGTCATCCCCATTGTTTATGCCGAGCACATAGTGAATCTTCCATAAATGCTTGTCCACTGCCTAAAAGCATCTCCTACATTGCACAAGAGTTTTTGCCACCTCTCAGACAAGAGAGAGCAACATTTGGTCATCTATTCTATAGGGCCAAGACTGGGCATTGCAATTGCTCAGTTTTCAACTCCACTTTCATTTTCCTTGTATTTCCATTGCTGCAGTTGTGTATAGTTGGGTTCTTTTTATTCTGCTTACTGTGATCTGCATCAGTTCAGAAACATCTCCCCATGTTTCTCTGAATTCCTTTTATTGCTTTTCCTTAGGGCACAGGAACATCCCCCTTTCATATACTGGACCAGTTCAGTCATTCATTCCTAAATAGGCACCCATTTTGCTTTCAGTTCTTTGTTATGACTAAATTGCTGCTATGAAGGCTTCTATCTAATGGACCATCCATACCGTTGTT
>CM053589.1:207079174-207123915 GCA_028646515.1 Pseudochirops corinnae | reverse complement strand
CTTCCCCTCCTTCAGAGTTTTCCTTTTGACTGCAGACTCTCTCAGAATTCCTTCTTTATCAGCCCCCCTCTCTTTTCCTACCCTTCTCCCTTACTGTTTCTTCCCTCCCTTCTAACTGACCCCCTTCCCCTTTCATAGCCCTTCCTTTCTCCTACTGCCTGTAGGGTATGATAGATTTTTATACTTAATGTAATATGTTATTTCTATTGATGAGAATAGATCTCATACAATGCTCCTCTCCTTCCCCTCTTTCCCTCTATTATGATAGGTTTTATGTCTCTTCTCGATAGAGTCATTTACTTAACTCATTATGTTATTCCCTCCTTACACCAGAACCAATGAGGTTGAAGCTCATATAATGTTCATCTCCCTCCCTTCTTTCCCTCTACTATAATGTTTTTATGTCTCTTTGTGTGGCATAATATACCTTTTCTGCTTCATTCTTTCTACTTCTTCCATTGCAATCCCTTGTACCCCTTAATAAGGCTCTTTATCAACATTTTGTTTAATTTATACCCACACCCTCTATTTATCTATATACTTTTTAAATGTCACAATAAATATAGAATTTTCAGTATTAACAGGTATTAGCTTCTCATATAGGGATATAAACAGTTTGCTCTTATTTAATAACAAGTTATGTGTGTGTGTATGTGTGTTTGTTTGTTTGTGTGTTTTTTTCCTATTTACCTTTCCATGTCTCTCTTGAGTCTTGCAATTGGAGATTGAATTTTCCTTTTAGCTCTAACTATTTCAGCAGGAAGGTTTGTAAGTCTGTTGTATCATGGAATGACCATCTCCTTGACTGAAAGATTATGTTCAGTTTTGCTGGATAGCTGATCCTTGGTTGTAACCTGAGCTCTTTCGCCTTGCAAAATATCATATTGCAGTCCCTCTGATCTTTCAGTGTAGAAGCTGCCAGATCCTGTGTGATCCTCACTGTATTTCTACGATATTTGAATTGTTTCTTTCTGGCTGCTTGTGGTATTTTCTTATTTACTTGATGTTTCTGGAATTTTGCTACAACATTTTGCAGCATTTTCAATTTGGGATCTCTTTCAGGAGGTGTCCGGTGTATTCTTTCAATATCTGTTTTTGGTTCTAGGATCTCCAAGCCATTTTCCTTGATGAGCTTTTGGAAGATGTTGTCCAGGCTCTTTTTTTTTCATCATGATTTTCTGGTAGACCAATAATTCTCAGATTATCTCTCTTGGATCTGTTTTCCAGGTCAGTTATTTTTCCATTGAGATATTTTACCTCTTTTTCTTATTTTTCATTCTTGATGTCTTGTTTGACTGATTCTTGGTGCCTTATTGAGTCATTAGATTCAATTTGGTTGATTCTAATTTTTAGTGAATTATTTTCCTCAGTTAGTTTTTGAAGCTACTTTTGCATATGTTCAGATTGTATTTTTAGTTCACATATTTTTCTTTTTAAGGAGCTGCTTTCTTCATTGAAATGTCTTTCTATTTTTTCAATTTTGATTTTAAAAGAATTATTCATTTTATCTTCTACCTTTCTAATTTGGTTTTCAAAGTCCTTCTTGAGCTCTTCTAAGAACAGTTTCTGGGATTGAGAATAGTTCATTTTCCCTTTTGAGGCTTCAGCTGTGGGGGTGGAGTCAATGCAATCTCCTTCTGAATTTGGTTCTTCTCGTTTGCAATAATAGGATTCTAGAGTCTTTGCAATCTGTTTTTTTTTTTTTTTTATCCATTTTGAGGTAGGGCCTTAGCCATGGCCTTCCTCTAGGACTCCCAAGCCTTTGCTATTTTACAATTTTGCTCTCGGGCAATAATTTCTGTGTTTTCAGGGTCAGAGGGGGATAATGCAGCAGCCAGAGTTCACTCTGTCATCCTAGTCCCTGCAAGTTCAAGTAGGTACTTTTTAAATTTTCTGGCTGTGGGTTGATAGACCCAAGAGTAGCTGCTGCCACTCCCATGGGTCCTGTATTTATCTCTTACCCAGCTCCATCAGATCCTAGTCTTGCAGTGACAGGCCTGGGAATGGCCCTTGCAGTTGGTGGATCAACTTGCCGCTGTGTTGTCAATGCCTCTGTGCCCCTGCCCCATGTTGTTTGGGCCTCTGGGCCTCCAGACACTTTCTAGGGGTATCAGTGTCCCCCTGAAATGTGACATCTAGGGCTAAAACCAGAACAGGTGTCAATTCAACCTAGGTAGACCATGGGCAACCTGTCTCTCTGGTACCCACGCTATTCTCTTTTAATGATGCCAAAGGTCATGTCACTCTCTCCATAAGGTGGAGAGTGCAAGTGGAGAGGGGTGGGGGTTGTAGGTAAATAAAACCAGCATGAGGAAGACAGAAAAAGATGGCAGAACAGTGTATGCTTCTCCCTGATGGCATCACCTTTTGTAACTCAGGGTGTAGCTTTGACTTTTAAAAAAATAAATGACAGTGCATCCAAATCAGCCTATATATCGATTTCATAGGTCTGTGATTACTTGTTCAGCTTATATGGGGGAATTCATTAGCAAAGCATTAGCATAATAATCTGTGTTCACATTCCAATCTCCATTTCATTAATACATTTCAGAGCTGAGCTGCCCCCAAGTCTCATGGTGCTATCTAACTGGGAATATTGGAAAGAGTGTTGGAATTAGATTCACATCACAGTGCCCACACTTGCCAGCTGTGGGATCCTGGCTAAGCCATGGTACCTCTGAACTTCATTTTCCTCATTGACATTCACTGAGTTTCTACTTGTCTGAAGCACTGTGTTTAACAATGAGAGTGCAAACATGAACATGAAAAGGAAGGTCACTCACTCATTCATTCAATTAACTAGCACTAAGAGTCTACTATGCACTTGACACTGTGCTGTGCATTGTGGGTCTAAGTACAAAGAATAAGATAATCTTCACTTTTAAGAAGTTCACATATTATATGGGAGACAACAAACAGTATACAAGTGGCCACTGTATGCAAAGTGGTTCTATCCAAGGTCATTCTGGAGGGAGGGCACTAGTGATTGGGGAATGAGGAAGGATTTTATGTAGAAGATGGCCCCTTAGCCTTAGCTCAAGGGAAGAGAGGTCTTCCTTGAGGTGGAAATGAGAGTGCTTCAGGCTTCAGGCATGGGGGATGGTCTATGCAAAGGCAGAGAGATGGAAAGTAGAACATCATTTGTGGGAAGCAGAGAGCAGACTAGTTTGGCTGGATCATAAGTATGGCAGGGAGAATAATGGCCAGCAAAGCTGAAAATACATTTGGGGGTCAGGTTGTGTGAAGTGTTTACACTTAATCCTAGAGATAATAAGGAGCCAGGAGAGGTGGCTGAGTAGGGGGATCATCTGGTCAGAGTGATGCTTAAGGACAGGCTCTCTGGTAATGTTGTGATGGATGGGTTAGGCTGGAGAGTGCTATCCTCTTCCCAATGGCCCCGGGCTGAGGTGCTGGCAGGAAAACTCATTAATACTGGAAGCACTAGGCCAATAGCTCCAGGTCTGATACATGTTGGCATATCTTGTAATCACACCAAGCAGTTTTTTCTTTATATAAGACCTGTGATTCCAGACACACCAGTGAGGAGAAGCCCTCCCCCAGAGTAAATTGTCACCATCCCTGCAACCTAAAAAATTGAAGAGCTACCTCAAATCCCAAGACACTTGAGACTTTTCCAGGGTCACATGGCTAGTGTGTGTCAGAAGAGTGACTTCGAAACCTCCCTTCCACTTCCTATTGTAGGATCAAACAAGAAGATCATTGACTTTTAGAGCTAGAAGATATATCATCATAAATCTTGACATGCTACATGGGAGTAGTTTTGATGTCATTAGAAGGTCTCCACTGGTGCTTTCTTGCACTGTGGACATGCCCCTCCTTGCCTTCTCTATGGCTGGACCAGAAGAGTCCAAGCTCTGGCAGGTTAGAGCAAACATAAAATCATCCATGGCCTAGTTCAGGATAGACCATGAAACCACCATCCAAGGACCAAGTGAACTCAACTTGATGAGTCTCATCAGTGACTAAAAGCTTGGACCCCATATGGTGGGGCTCACACAACTATCTCCTCTGGCCTCAAGGGCTTTCATAGCTACGTGATGAAGATTGTTGAAGGCAGGTCTAGCCTACAAGATTCTTGATTCAAAGACCCATGTTCTTTCCTAGGAAAAGAAGCTGGTTGTTTCCAGAGACACTCACGTGGCTCACAAAAGCTTTCTACATCCCAATCATACAGTCACACATTTTTTAAAGCACCTGTTGGATGCCAAGATCTGTAATAGTCACTAAGAAATGATTCAAAGGGAAGTCAATTATAAAAGGATATTGTCTATACCCAGGCCAGTCTGAGAATGGAAAACAGATCAGTTCATGAAAACAGCTAAAAGTGAAAGAGTGAGACCAAAGCACGCATGATGAATGTTTTCAGCATGGGATTTCAGAGATCTTTCGCCTTGCTCTATTCCATCTCAGCCCATTCCATCTCATTCCATAGGACCCCTATGATGGTGTTTAATGGAAAGTTGTGTGGAAATGGGAGGAAGAGAAGGACTTTACTTCACAATACATCTTTTTTATAGAGTTATTTTCTTTCCCCCCATTGCAGGTAAGAAGAAGAGGAAAAAAAAATGCATGTAAGCTAAAGATTATTGTCCACTAAAACCCTCTGACCATTTGAAAGGGAGTGATTGCATCATGACTCTCATCCTTTACTCGGGAAGTTAATTTCTGGAAACCTACTATAACATTTTCCATTTCTCCCCATTGAATTTTGTCTCATCCAGTTTGGTTCATTGCCCAAACTTGCTGATAACTTTTCATATCTGGACCTAATGTGCTACATTGTCCAGTTTTATATTGTTTGTAAATTAGGAAACCATGCCTTGGATCCTTCCATCCAAGTCACTGCTGAAAATGTTGGCCAGCATGGCACCAGGGATGGAGACTTACAACAATTCTCCAGTGACTTCTCTCCAAGCTGCTGTTGATGGGTTTTCCCCATTCATTTCATAAGTTTTAAACCCAAATCCCACTAATCTCTATTGCTGCATCTTCTGCTGGCATCTCTAAAAGAAAGGAGGAATGACTTTGTTTTACATCATGAGCTCGAGATCTTATTTCTAAGAGCTTCCTGAAAGATCTTGTAAAAAGCTTTGTTAAGATCTAGTGAAATCAGTTCTTTGGTATTGAGACCTACTAGCCTTCACCAAAGTTTGTGTGATGTTTGGTGTGCCATCATCTTGATGAACCTGTTCAAGCCCTTTGTGACTCTCCCTCTTCAGTTTTACATTTCTCCCTCTCCTCTCTGGTCATCATTTTTATGCCAGTTTTTGAAAGCTACACAAGTAGTTTTTTTCCAGTGTTAGCCATAGTATCATAAATGACAGAAGAGTCAAACATACAGCCTGGCCCCCAACTCTCTTGAGTGCAACCCAAACCAGATTTAAATGTAATTAGGAAATAATTAACAAAATACATAAAAATACAATAGCATAGATAATGTGAAAACGTGGTTTTCTAAGTTAATATGCTACCTGCATGGATTCTTCACTATGCCTTCATGGCCACATTTCTGCTTGATCAATAGGGGCACCACCATGGCTAGAGCACTGCTCTGGAGTCAGGAAGATTCATCTCTATGGGTTCGCATCTGGTCTCAGACACTTTTTAGCTGTGTGATCCTGGGCAAGTCATTTAACCCTCTTTGCCTCGGTTTCCTCCTCTGTACAATGAGCTGAGAAGGAAATGGTGAGTCACTGCAGCGTTTCTGCCAAGAAAACCCCAAATGGTGTCACCAAGAATCAGGCATGATTGAACAACAATTTTCATTTGAGTTTGACACCAGTGATATGCTATTCCTCCTGTCATATGTGTACAGATTAGTTGATGAAAAGGGAAAAAAAAGGAAAGTTTGTGTAAGGAAAAAATGATAGAAACTAGTTTTAAAAGAAGCACAGCCTCTCAGATAAATCACTTGCAAGACAAGTTATGGTTAGCGTTAGTTAGATACCTCAGAAAAATGTGCTGAGAGGACACGTTTGAAGGTAGGGCACTGAATGACAGAATGGAGGTCCCAGGACTTGGGGCTCCAATCAACTCTTTTGAATCTGTTTCTTTCTTTCTTTTTTTTTTTTGAGAACTTTTAATCTTATAACTGAGAATTGTAAAATAAATATTGATTTGGAGACTATGGGATATTACATTTGGGCTTCTGATGGCATCTCTGATAGAATGGAGGAATGATTTAGTTTTACATCCTGAGTTTGAGATGAGTCACTCCTTCCTGGGGGCTTTAGGATCTAGAGAATGTTAGAGATGAAGGTATAGGAAGAGAGAGATGGAAGGAGAAGCAGGAGAGTCAGACAGGTGCAGGAGGAGTCCCAATTAGCCAGGGGCAGAAGACAGAGGTTATAATAACAGGTGCTTCTAAATGAGAAATCACCTGCTGATTGGAAGGGAAACACACCTTTGGTGATTGGCTGGAGAAAGGCTGGATGAGCCCAGGCTGCTCCATAACTGCTGTGTTATGTGGAGAGCCCAGTTTTGCTTCTGTGCACAGAGATACCAGAATCTACTGCTCTCGGGTTCCATCCATACCTTGACACACGGACTGTGGAAGAGGGACACCTCTCAGGTAGGTCTGGTTGTCCTCTACTTCTCTTCATTGTTTAGAAAGAAAAACAGAGGCTGAAAGACCAGATTTGTATCTGTTTTGCCATGAGCTACGTTCACTGGAGAAGAGGCTTGGCTTGGCCAAGTTTGAAGAAGCAAAGGGTACCAAAAATCCTGTTGAGTGATGAGTTGGAGGGTCTTGATTTCATCGCTCCAATCTAAGGAGCTTTAGGGTTCTCTGCTTTTAGGGAACTGCTCATCAATGAACAAGGCTGGTGTTGATGTATATTTTTGCCCCTCAGAAAAATTTAGCTCTATCTCAATGCTCTTTTAAAAAGGTACTGTGAGCAACAGAACTCATTGGCTTGAGAGCAGAAGAGAGACTTTGTTTAACAACATTATGGTAAAGACCAGAAGGAGCGTAGCTAACAGAGGTGGTCTGGCATGGCACAGATGATTCTGCAAGGGGCCAAGATCCCCAGAGTTTGGAGCTGGCCTGCACACATGTGCTTCCCTCCTCAGTTTCTCTGAATGTGTGCCTGCTCTCTCCCATTGTTGCTACATACATTGATGACTTAGCACAGGGAGAGAGATGGAGGTTTCAGGTTCCACATTCATGGATGACACTGGCTATATGGGTGGGTCTAAAGCCACATCAGAGCTATACCACACAGACTCACACACACATGTTCTGATAAGTGAGGACCAGCTAGGGTTTTTATTGATGGAACAGGGAGAAAGATCCAAATGTATCCATAGCGCAATAGCCAAAATCTCCAGAGGGCTGGATAAATATCATTTGTTTGTGGTGAATTATAGGGAAAGCTGGAGTCTGAATGACTGAGAAAACTGCCTGGTTTTCTATAATACAGTTACCAGATGGAGCTTCGGAAAACTAGAACCAGGGAAGAAGTTACAGGGAAGCTCATTTCTGTTCTACAGGTTCTGCCCCATCACAGCTTTTGAAGTAAAGGATGGCCTTTGGAGGCATTCAGCACTTCATTGCTGGGAGGCATCACAACTCTGACCCAAGCTTACATTTACAGATGCCATCATGTCTCTGTTGGAGGTTGGCTTTACCAGTGGTGTAGGGCCCTCCTGGTGTTAAGATTCTGTGATCCAGTGAATGGCCATTCATTGAGGGCAGATCTCCCCCAGAGTGATGAATCACAGTAACTCATGACCAGCACTCTGAGGAACTTTGCTTTCTGTATCTCTTTACATAGGAACACATTTAATCCTGGAGAAAGAGACGAAAGCAAGGTCAAGCAAGCAGAAGGCCGAGGTGGATTGCTTGGTGAATTCCCAAGCTATGTGGGTGGATGCAGGATGTCTGTGGTTGCACATATGCTGATAGCCAGACATCCCAGAGCGCACTAGATGGTGTATGAGAAACACTCAGTCATAGAGTGACATGGCCAAGGGGAAAAATATGAAGTCCAACCATTCTAGCAGGGAGGTATCCATCCCTTGAGGCATCTGACTGTTGCCTTCTTTCACTAGGGAAGTGAAGCTTTAATCACAAAAAAAAATGGCATGCTAGCAATGAGTGAGTGAGTGGTGCTCCTGAAGGTGCTTATTAAATATAAAAATAATTTTTAATAACAGCAGAGACCAGGCATATGCCCTGACAGGTGTGCAGAGTTAGGATGGCAACAAGTGACATTGATGAAAAGCTCCAAGTGCAGGCCCCGCCATTCCTGAAACAACCATCTGAGGGCCAGCCCCACTAAGCCTGAACAGGCTCCCCCTTAGCAGCTGTGGCCTCCCTGAAGTGATAGAGCAAAGAAAATACAAAATGACCTGTCACCCTGGACAGCTCCCTTTGACTTCTCTACAGACAGGAAGAGAGGAGGATTGCAGGGGGGCTGAGGCACATCAGAATTGCCCCTACAAGATCTGTTAATGTGTTGGCTGGCTGTTCCTTCTTTGCCCCTTCTGTTTATTTCCTGGCCTGGCCCTGGGTGCAGGGGCATCAGAGCAACACTATTCCATCAGCTCCCCCTGGCCCAGTCCCCTACCCTGAGCTACCTAATACTTTGAGTCCAAACCCTTAGTAATATTAGCAAAAATTATTAATGAGCCCCATCTGGTCATCTCCTCCCCCTGTCAGTGATCCTGAACCTCTGACTGTTGTTCTACAAGCCCAGTCTCTATCCCTTGCTGCCTGTTCTCTGCAAGCCAAATGCCCAGCTTCATATTCTGAAGCTACTCCCTCCTTCCTCTGGGTTCTCTAGCATGTTCCACTGGTAACACACTTACTTGTTTTCATCGGAAATCTTTTCCTTTTCTCTCTTCTGGACCTCCTGAGATCTGGTTCCCTCCTGAAGGCACCACTTCCTTGGTCACTCTTTCTAGATCTGACTGTATTTTCACTGATGCCACCTTACCCCTAATATTCCCTGGCAGAGGTGGAGAATGGTGATACTGCTTGTTTACCACTGCTCCTTCCAGGCCTCCTACCTCTGCTACTCAGCAGTCTGTCCTCTGTTAATGTTTACCACTATTACCTACTGACCTCCAAAAAACTGTCCTTGTCTCAATGTGTTCAGTTCCTGGCTCACAGTCTTTCTCTGCTCCCCAGCTGCTTCGTTCATTCCTGGGGGTTCAACATACATGGTGTATTTGAGTCCCTGAAACATCCTAACCCCTAGCACCTTAGCTCACTCATTGCTGGTGACCTGCTCTTGTATCCCACTGAAGCCACACCCAAAGATGAGGACTCTCTTCATGTGGCTATCACCCACAGTTGTTTTCCAGTTTTGTTCATGAATCAAAGATCTGTGATCCAATCCAAGGGTTGTCATTACATCCCTTCCAAATCCCAAGCCTATTCTTCATCTTCACCATGACCTCCAGTCTCTCCTTACCTTAGCTGTGACTTCTGCACTGTCTTTACTCTCCTCCCTTCCCCAGCTTGTCAACTCTACACTGCCCTTTGGTCTTGGATCCTTTGCCTCCTTCTATGGCTGCTCTTGCCCTGCTAAGCCTCCGCCCTTGTTGACACATGGATGATGACTGCAAAGAAACACAAAGCATTAAAGTGAGGGGAATATTCATCCCCAGTGGGATTAGCCACCTTCCTCCCCTCCTCTACCCTCAGGGTCCAGAAGATGAGAGCTGGCTATTTCTTAGGCATGTCATACACAGTGATTCTTTGGAGTGTATGGATAACTGGCTAGTTCTTGGGTAACCTCCCAACTCTGAGATTCTGTGATTTTGTGAACAAAGAGTTTTTTGGTTTGTTTTTCATGCATTTTTAAATGCCCAAGTCTGTGACTTTGAAGGAGTAAATTCCCTAGTGATGGAAAAAAAAAAAGTGCCTCAACTGAGGGGGTAAATGGTGGGCTGCTGAGGCAGTGGCTTGTAGGCTATACACAGTGTCTGACTGGCCCAATTTAGATCACAGGTTTGAAAAGGCAGAAATGGGGCTTGGATCCACCTCAAGGAGCATGCATTCATTCCTGCTCCTTGTCCCATCCCTTTTCAAACAGTTGAGAAAACAGAGCCTCCTTCGAGTTTGCAGTCAGCTTCTCCTTTTTCCTCTCCTTCTGGAAATTAGAAGAACAAAGTTCTTTCATAGTTTTTCCTTTTGACCTTTGGCTTTGTCTCCTTAGAACTGATCTGATGTATTAGGCACCCAAGTACTTGTTGTTCTGGGTTCCAGGCCTTTGTGACCTTGGGAAAGGTGCCCCAACTTTCCTGGCCCTCAGTTCCCTCAACTATATTATGTGATGGGCATTACAGGACATGCCTTTCCTCTGGGGTTACCTCAGACCCTCAGATTCTCTGCTTCTCTCTTCTTTCATTTCTCCAGGGGGATGTTTGCATGACCCTGGTCTCCAAAGACTGGTCTCAGCTTTGGTGTTTCTGTCAGACCATTTAAGGGGCTCTCTTGTTTTTCCCCATCAGAAATGTCATTTATTACAGAGGTCAGAAGAGTGATCACCAGGGACAGTTACTGTGGAGGGAGGGGGCAGATCAGGGCTGGGGGAAATCAGGGAGGGGATGTTCACATACCCCAGCCCCATCTAATGCCTCCAGATAGAGGGGTACCCCTACCTGCCAAGCCTCCATCCTGCTTCCAGTTTTAGGAGGAGGCTGGGGAGAGGGTGTAGTGTGACTGGGTCAGGTTAGGGCTGAGGCTGGGGAGGAGGGGGAGGAAGGGTCCCTCCGTTTCACATGTACTCACAATACTGATCTCCTGAAGGGTGAGAGAAGGTGGGCATCCTCCTCCCCCCACCCAGTTATAGGAGGAAGGGGTTAGTGTTTGGGTTTGGGAGTCCTGGGAGCATCATGGGAGGCAAGCCAGGCCCCCCACCCAGAGGTGAGATGAAGGCCGGTCAAGCCCCAGGACCAGGGGGCACAGGGCTGAGACATAGCTGGTTCAGAGTCAGTGTGGCTGGAAGTGGAGGCTGGAAAGGGCTGGTGAGGGACAGGTCAGCGGTTGTGCCAGACTCCAGTTGGCAGGAAGGGGTTGGAGGCCTTGGTCCTGGAGGGGCAGGCCTCGGCCAAGTCATCAAAGAATCCAGGTCCAGCATTGGATCCCAGGAAAGACTCTTGTGTCTTCCGCGTTGGAGGAGTGGGGGCCGGTGGCACTGTCTGTGGGGGGCTCCCCATGGCCTCTGCCAGGGAGCCCCCAACCCTGCTGAGGTCAAATGCCCCAGGGCTTAGGAGCCCATTTTTGACATTGTGCGAGATTGAAGCTGACTGTGTTTCCATTTTGCACTGAGGACGACAAGGCCAGGGCAAAGAATGAACTTGGCCCATGGCGTGAACAAGGAAAGGTGACACTAATTTGCTCAATCAAATTGCACCATAAGATTGTTATTTTAAAACCCACAGATAAAATAGTAACTATCTGGACTCAGTTTATTGAATTTGTGATGATAAACTTTGAAAGAATTGGCCTTGGATTTACACTTCCTGGTGTCCAGGCCAGGAGCAGAGGACCAGCAGTCCAAGGAAGCAGTAGATGACCAGTGCCTGGCCACTGAGAAGCACCATAGAACCTTGGTCAGCCACCTGTCCCCTGAGCTCTCCTGGGTCTCAGTAGATACATAGTGGTTTGGCTTTTTTAAAGTTCTTTTTACAAATTTTCAATCCTCTTCTTAAAGTGCCTATGACACAGTGGGAGATGAGGAGGAAATTTGGTCTGCTTATAAATGCATTGGAAATTGTGCTCGGTGAGAGCTGAGCTCTCATTGACACCTGTGTAAACTGGCCCCACAATGCTGGAGGCCGCAGCAGGGCTCCTTTCTGGTAATGGATGGCCCATCTAATCTACATAGAGACAGAGAAAGGACACTTGGGTTTTTTTTTTCCTCCCTGTGTGGGGAGACACTGGCCTGGCCCCCAACAGAGTACCTTGAACAGACCCAGTGCTCAAGTGTTTATTTGTTTTGTGATAAAGTTGCATTTATTATAGACTTTGTATTCCAATGAATAAATTCTTACCATGTGCCTGTCTCTGTGCTGGGAGCTGCCGGTGCAATAACAGAACATCCCTTAACCTCAAGGAATATATATTCCATTGGGAGGGAGCTGAGGAGGGTCAGGACGGCTTTGATCCACACAGGAGGCAGCTCTTGAAAGGAGCGCAGGGTTCCATGAGCAGGAGGGAGACCCTTCCAGGGATGGGTGATAAAGGGCGCCCAGGGATGGAAGCCTCATGAGATGGGGTGTATCTGGGCAATAGCCAAAGGGCAGTTTGACTGGGCTGTGGGCCAGAGCACGTGAGAGATCAGCCTGGAGGAAGAAGCTACAGCAGATGGTGAGAGCCTTCAACTGCTTCCCCCAGGAGGACGGTAACGCACAGAAAAAGTCAGAACTTTGAGACGTTAGACATTCTTTCTATTGGTGCTGACCACAAGTCATCCTCTTATAACCCACGTGACTCTGGCCCCCCTAGCAGTTAAGGAATCTTTTTGCTTTCATCAGCTCAATCCTCTAGTGAAAGTCCCTCCTCTATTTTAGGCACCCCAGTATCAGAACCCCATTTAACCACTTAATGCCAACCTAGCTTCTGCAAAGGGATATTTACATCAAAGATGTAGCAAGAAAAAAATATAGGAACACATTTTCCAAGATCCGAGGGCCATAAGCCCCTCTGGGCCACCTTGGTCTGGAGGTGGACGGTGGATATGGCTCCCAGCATAGCTCACTCGCTGCCTAGCATCAGTTACATTGAATTCAAGTCCAAAGGCAATGCTGGTGTCTGCTGAGATGGAATTCCCAGACCAGTATCCTCAGAGCATTGCTCATAGAATGGCTACAACATCTGGTCTGGATTGTGGGCCTCCTGGAACTCTAGTGCTAATGCTCCCTGGTGAGATTAGAGACTCTCGCAACATACAATGATTAAGAATGAACCAGATAGCCAAAGACCTAGGCCTGTTTCTACAGATGAAAGGGGAGGGAAGGAGGAGGAAAGCACCTTCAAGCCCTGCCCCCTTACCACTTGGTGTGAGCAATGAACACTGCCCAAAAGCCCTATCATTGCCAGTTAAGTTGTTTAAAGACCCTTAGGGTCCTGGTTATGTAGAAACAGAAAAAGGCTGCTCCTCCTCTTAGAAAAGCCAGCACAGAAGGTGCCTGTGCGCTATCATCTGTTCACTGCTCCCCAGCATCTTCCACATGCCAGATCCCATTAGACACATGGTAGACAAGTTCTTCATGGGTTACTACAGGCAATGTGATTAGCTGGTGGGCTCAGCCTTCTGCCCAAAGAGACTTTACCATTAGTTAATCCAGGATATTCCTCACAGACCTAAGAGTGTGAAGAGCCTACCTATCTGTTTGAGTGGATTACACATTTATTCTTCAGGGCTATCTCCAGTCATCCCGATCTATACCTGGCCACTGGACCCTGATGGCTCTGGAGGAGACAGGCTGGTGACTTTGCACAGCCTTGCCTCACTTAAATCCAATTCACTTGCATGTCATGGCATCACCTTCCTGATGTCATGGTCTTCTCTGAGAATGAAGGACAAACAAAAAAACGTTATTACTCCTCCTCGTATACTCTGCACTCTAGAGAAACTGCCCTGCTCCCTGTTCCTTGTACACGTGTGGTCTTCTCTCTCCTGCCTCTGTGACTTGGTATGAGCTGTCCCCCTTGTCTAGAGAGTCTTCCCTTTCTAGCTTGACTTCTTGGAACTCAGACTCTTTTCTAGGCCTAGCTTGTTGCCCTCAAAACACCTTTCTGGATTCGTCCGGTGCCTGGGCCATGACTACTCGCCATCATCACCGAAATGAGTTGGTATGTGCTTATTTGGGAATATACTGTAGCTCCTTCGCAGAACAGCCCCCAAGTGCTTCTTATTATTCACACTTCACAGATTAGGCAACTGAGGCATAGTGGATAATGACATGAAGTCATTTGCCCAGAGTCAGTGCCTGAGGCTGAATCTGAATGCTTTCTGATTCCAAGCCCACCACCATCTTCATTGTTCCTTGTTTTATAAAGCAGAAAGTGGAGGTGCCAAGAGGTGAATAATACAGAGCATATTTGATATATTACATAGGATATAATTACATAATCCCCCAAGCTCCGTGAAGCCCTTTGTACCTACTGTCATGTTCAGTCCTCACAGCTCCTCTGTGACACGGACGCTGTCAGGACTCACATTTTACAGGTGGAGAAACTGAGGGGGAGAGAGGGAAAACAACTTGCCCAAGGTCATTCAGCCTGGGACAGTCAGAGCTGGACTTTCCTTGGCACTTGTCTGCTTTCCACTCCCCCTTCCAACAGTTTGCGCCCTTGCATTCCCCAGCGCTGCTTAGAAGGCCCAGCGGTTGTGGGCTGCAAGGCTGTTGGTTCCTCCAGCTTGAAGATCCCCCCTTGTCCAGGGCCTGGGCTGAGCAGAAAAGAGGCTTCTCCCCCTTTGTAAACAATCTGATGAGCAGTGACATATGTGACGGTATTCAAAGCCAGGACCACCCTTCTCTGAGCGAGGCATTTTCAGTGAGTCAGTTCATCTCTCAATAAGCATATATTAAACACTTATTATGTGCCAGGCACTTTGCTAAGTACTAGGGATGCAAAGGAGGGAAAAAGACAGTCTCTACCCTCAAGGAGCTTACAGTTTGATGGGGGAGACAACAAGCAAGTAACATGTATGGAGAAGCTGTCTATGGGAGAAACGGGCATTAACAAAGGGGAAGCACCAGGATTAGGAGGGGTTGGGGATGGCTTTCTGAGTACATCAGATCCTAGCTGAGACTTTCATCCATTGAGATGAGCGAAACCAGGACAGAGCCCGTTTTCTAGAAATGAAATCTATCGTTTCCTTGCAGGGTTTAATGTCCGATATCAGAATTACCTGCTCTCAGGAGAATCCCTTCCTGATAATATCCCAATTGGGTGGTCAAGTTCCTATGCTGAGTCTCCAGACCATAACTTGTTCTGGTTTCTGGCTCACTTGGCACTCAAAGCCTTTTGAGCTTCAGAGATACTAGACCTTGGTTTCTGTTGCCAAGAACTTGGAGGAGACCATCACCTCTGAGCCACCTTGAGAACGGAAGGGGGAGCAGGAGAGTGGAAGGAGGAAGGTGATTATAAACTCAGGGCCCTTTTTGATGAGCAGGTTGTTTTCATTTAATGACTACTGAGGGAGAAATCCTTGTTTTTGTTCACAGGCATGAGTCAGGGTTGGAATCATGGACAAGGGTGGGGTAAGAACAGAAGGGTAGGAGAAGACTCGAATTTAGAAGCTGTGGTCCTTCTTTCACTAGAAATTTAGCACTCAGTTAGCAAGACTAGCTAATTAGAGTAAAAACCAAGCAATTGCCACACAATTATTAAGCCTGACACTGTGACTGGGCCTGGGGACAGAAAGACGCAAAACAAAGTTGAAGCACCCCTCTCAGGGCCTTTGTCATCTTGAAGAAGATGGTGCGTCCATATTATGCGGACATTCAGGGCACAGAGTGTCCCCAAATGAATTAAAGCCCCACAAAACTTGGAAGACTCTCCATCTGTGTGCAATCAATTCAAGGTTGAGAGATGGGAATCAGGAAAACCCTCCTGTCCTCTTGGTGGGTTTTCACATTGAAATCTTTCCTTTGGTCCCTTCTCTTGTCAAGGTAGTGCTGGAATTGAATTCAGTGAAGACACAATATTAGAAGCAGTTGAGTAGATCAGTAAGTAAAGCACTGACTCAGAGTCAGGATGGAGCCCAGCTCGAATCTCAACAAGGACATATCCTCTCACTGCTCTCTCATTCAGTCTATGAATTGTTTTGAATACTAGTCACGTCTCCCTTCAGATATAGTTTGGATAAAATTTGAGTGATGTCTATAATCATTACGGCTTTTCAGTGTCCATGTGCATGTACATGTATGTATGAATATTGTATACATGCATACAGGACTGCATTTATGTCCCTGCATTTTGGTGTGTATGTATGACGGCTTTTCCATTTTCGAGGATCTCCTCCCAGGTGTGTGATGCATATTCAGGGGTGGCCTGGCTATCTCTGGAGCAGCATGACATTTCTACTTGGTAAGGAGGACCTCTGTGTCCTGCAGACCCCATTTAACCACTACTAGATGACCTACCTCACCCCACTGCTGCACTCATGTTCATTTCCTCATGGTTCTTGCACTTGAAGGCAAGGAGAAAATCCAGAAGTGAGAATCTGACCTTGTAACAAAGCAACAGTAACCTATGTCATGAAGCCAATAGGATGGTTGGTCTTTGGGTCATTAGACACTAGAGCTTTCTATGCCCCAGCCTCCAAATTATTAAAACATTAGGAAATTGAGTTCTGAAATGTACTCTTCTCACTGTTGATTGCCCAGTTTCAGTAGGGGTGGGGGTAGAGTGCCCAGGCTGCAGGACAGAGGTATGACCAAATGAAATAAAACGAATTTCTCAGTGAGGCCAACATTCTCCAGAGGACTAGGGGCAACGTCAGCATCTACTGCAGATAGGAGGATGTACCTCGGCCCAGACAAGGCCCCTGCTCCACTAACCAACAAAGCCCAGGACATTCGTTTTGCCTTCAAGGTAAGAGGATTAGAGCAAAAACATTAAAAATACTTTGAAAATTCCAAGATTATAGGTTATTGGTCTTACAAAGATAAAGTGGGATCCTAGCAGAAGCTGAAAAATGTGGGCTGCTCTTTGTATTACAGAGTTTTGACATCACTTCTGATTCTATCACCTGTACTTGAGCACCTGGAATTGACACTGTCTACAGCCAACGGCATGCACAGAGGGCTCCATCAGGTTTTCTTAGAGGAAACTGTTACATAGGCTATGACAGAATAAGGATTCGTTTAAAATGAAAGCATTGCAATATTTATGTATAGCCAAAAGGGGGTCTGGT
The DNA here is from genome assembly GCA_028646515.1 of Pseudochirops corinnae. NCBI lineage: Eukaryota > Metazoa > Chordata > Mammalia > Diprotodontia > Pseudocheiridae > Pseudochirops > Pseudochirops corinnae. Next base: position 207,107,011 of record CM053589.1, on the reverse strand, counting down.
AACAGAATATTGGCCATTCATCTCCTGCGGATGCATGGGCACCTTGCTCTTGGACATGCATGACGATGCACAATGGAAGCCCCTGTATCTTGTTCAAAGTACAAAAGGAGACTGACTGGGCCCCAGTGGCTAGTCCCCAGTTATGCATCAGTAATACAAGAGTGTGATTACATTTGTACTCAATCCAAGGGCAGGGTGGTGCTGATGAGGATGGGGATGGAGATTGTGAGGATGGGGATAAAGATCATGGGGATGTGGATGGAGATGATGGGGATGGGGATGGAGATGGTGAGGATGGGGATAGAGATGATGGGGATGGGGATGATGAGGATGGAGATGGAGATGGTGACCATCTCCCTTGGCTCTCCCCATTCCTCTTTGACTTTGCTTTCTAAATTTTCTTTGCTCCATGATTATTGATGCCATGCTTCTCTTTTCCCCAGGACACGAATTTGGACCTGGGCCCTCTCTTCTCTTTCTGCACTTACTTTAAATGACTGAATTATCTTCTTAATGCATGTGACTGCTACAGATAAGAATATTTGCAAACAGAGATATAGATGTTGACTAGAGGCCTAAAATGAGCTCTCTTAAAAGGTAAATAAATTGTGTGTGTGTGTGTGTATACATCTGTGTTTGTATATATATATATATATACAACCACTTTAATATATATGTACACACATATAAAATATATGTGCACATGTGTGTGATGCACTCATATGTCCTAAAAAATTGTGGAGATTTTGCAAAGGGAGCTCTGATGGACAAAAGCCTCCCAGGCTGACAGGAGCTGTTTCCTATGTTATGGCCCACAAGACAATGCATCAGTGAAATGATCTCAGCATAGGAGTTAAGAAGACGGAACATGGGCGCAGCTCTTCTCTCTACCTCCACTGGGAACAATCCTCTTCTGAGCTTTTCTATTCTGCCTAAATGTCGCCCATCTTCCTGCTTCACACACACACACACACACACACACACACACACACACACATACACGCACACACACGTACATGCACACGCATCCACACACTCACATCCACCCATACAAGACACCCCCACATACAACCCACGTGCACATACACCCACACGCACACACATATATACACCCCCATATACAGGCACCCCCACATACCCACACACATCCATCTCTCTCTCTCTCTCTCACACACACAGGCACACACACACACACACACATTCACATACTCACACAGTATTCCCACACACACTTAAGTGGAGCCAGGCACAGCAAGTAGCCAGTCCCTCCTGACACTATCTTATCTGCTGAATTTATTGTGTCGAATAAGAGCTTCCAGGTCCCTTTTCAAATGTCACGGAATGAGAAAAGTCTTGCATATTTCATAAATGTAAGGGATCTTTTGTCTGAAAATCTTTGTGTGTGTATATGTGTGTATGTGTGTGTGTGTGTGTGTGTCTGTGTGTCTGTGTATGAGAGAGAGAGAGAGAGAGAGAGAGAGAGAGAGAGAGAGAGAGAGAAGGAGTGAGTGAGGGAGAAGGTGGGAGTGCAGAAGACTTGGTTTTCTTGTTGTTTGCATCTTTAAAAGGATAATCTGCTACCTGAGCTGACCAGGAGATTAACTGTGTTCAGGGAATATTTGGTTGGCTTTTATTGACACGGTACAATATGTGACAGCATGAAATGTGGGCATTTGTGGAGAAACTTTTAAAAAGGTGTAAATAATATACACTATGATGTGGCCATAAAAATGCCTTAAAAGATGGACATAAAACAGCAAGAACGAACCAATGTATTCAGTGACCGAGCCAGGCTCCAAAAACACCTTCAAAAAGGTAAACATTCAATTGAATCTTGAAGAGGAAATTTAATCGGGACAAATGAAACATCTTCCATAGACTAAGAAACTGTTTTCTAAGTACAAAGTGTGGTTGGAGGACTGACTAGGCAGCAGTTTGTCTGAAAAACATATGGAAGCTTGAGTGGACTGTGATTTTAAAGTGACTGAATATGGGCTATGGCAGTCAAGAGAATGGATGAGATTCAGGCTACATTAAGGGGGACACAAGGACCCAGGAATAAGAAGATTCAAAGAATCATGGAGTTTCTGCATTGGAAGGATCTCAGGAGCCCTCTAGCACTCCCAAACATGTCTCCAATAGAACCCGCACTCCACAGTGTCTCATGAGTGACCATCCAGCCGTTGAGTGCTGATGGCCAAAGAAAGGAAGCGCCCCACCTCACAAGGCAGCCCTTTTTGCTTTTGTACAACTTGGCAGGAAGTTTTTTCTGGATATAAATTCTGACCCAAGCCTTCTTCAAAGCCTTTGCCTCTAATAGATGAGGCTGGATGTTTGGGTAGACCTAGAAAGGCTCATTGTTATCTTTAGGCTTAGGCCTCCTGGCGAGAATTTATTCCATGACAATGCCCAAGTACAATTTATATCTAGGGGTCCACACCTGTGGGCAATACAGGTCCCCCAGCTCCCATACAAATGCTTAAGGCAACATACATGTACGGGTAGAGGGCAGTCTTGTTTATACCCATAGAAAATGAATAAGACATAAAGACTCAAAGAAACTGGTAAACAGATACAGAAAACAGTCTGGTTCTCACTTTCCCTGGTCTTCCTCTAGAACCGCAGTTCTCAATCTGTGGGTTATGTTCAATTTAAATACATCCTCCATATCAGATATTTACATTATGATTCATAACAGTAGCAAAATTACAGTTATTAAGTAGCAATGAAAATAATTTTATGGTTGGAGGTAACCACAACATGAGGAACTGTATTAAAGGGTCGTGGCATTAGGAAGCTTGAGAACCACTGTTCTAGAAGGTAACTGAGCTTGAGGTTGTCAGCAGAGTGACCCTTTGATATTTAGAAAAATGATTGTCTCCCTAGAGTTCCACATAGTTTGTTTTGCTCTTGTAGTCTTGCTCTGTGTTTCAGAGCTATCCCCTGGAAGACAAATGTAGCTGGGGGTTGCTCAATAAAGAACCCCTTAACTTTCTGGAAGAGGTTATCCAATAGAGTCTCCATGGACATTCAGCCTTATGCTGATATGATGAAACTTGTACTCTCTTGGAATGGGGAACCCACTTGCCAGCTGTTAGCCAGGAACCTCTTCCCCCATTGCCTTTGCATAGTGTGGATCATCTGCTGTAATTGGAGGTGTCAAGGGCCCGGTCACTTGGGAACTGTCCCCTCCTCTCATCTGATGACTCCTGACCAATGATATGACGATTGTCCTCTAAGATCCCCTGACTGCAGAAGCTGCATGACAATCAGTCTCTAGCCACATGGCAAATGTCTTCTCTCTCCAAGGAAGACTCAAGTCAATAACCTGTTCTCTAGAAATTGGAGAATATCACAGGGAAATCCTCAGAACTGGTGCTATCCAAGAAATCTCCCTTCTGTTGAGAAAGGGGTTTAATTCTAGAATCATTCTGGCTAGAGATCAAAACTGCTCTCTTCCACAGAGGAGGAGAAGACTCAGGAAAAATGTCCCTGGGCTCCCCTCCCAGGCTTTGGGCAAGCACATAAGAATATGTCAGCCTCAGTTGGGTGCTACTGTGGAAACTCTCTCCACAGTCACTGCTTTCATCTCTAGGGAAGGTAAAGTCCAAATTCTGAGAAGCACTTTTTTTGGTTCACATGAGTGACAAATCTGTGTGTCATCACAGATAATTACCCTGAACTTCTGCCCCAGGCCAGAAATCAAGAGTCCAGCCTAGAGGAGAGTCTTTCAGCTCACTTTATAAGCCATCACAAATGGTGGCTCCTTCAACAGGACTCCATCCTTTTTAGCACCAGCCAACAATCATCTCTGGGGCAGCCCCACTCAATGAAACCCAATCCAGAGCCAGATTCTGCACATAATTGTGCCCCCAGATCTGACCACCTTACAGGGTTAATGAATTGGTCAGAGAATTAGAGATCAACTTTCCTTCTACTCTGACCAGAGCTGGGGAGAGTGGAATCATTGCCTCCTGTTTCTGGGAACTGTGCTACTCAGCGAAGCCTGAAATCATCCTGGCTTTCTTGGTCATGATTGTGCACTGTTGCACTGTTCTTAGCTGGCCAGTCTTGTACTTAGGAAATTGATGTTTTAAACACAAGTATGACTATGTGTCATGCATGACCCATCTATACATACATGTATTGCATATGCTTTGTCATGTATGCATAATATGTATGTGTATTAAATTGTGTTATATTTAATGGATTCTAGACCAAAGTGTTCTAGAACAGGGCTTTGCAAACTATGATCCAATGGTCAAATCCAGGCACTACCTGTTTGGTTTGGTGCCATGAGGCTCCTGTGTTTGTACAGCCCTGAGAGCTAAGAATGATTTTTCTTAGCTTGTATGATTAAATAAAAATGGACAGTATCCAATCTGGGGCTGTGGTTTGCTAGTCTAGTTTCTAGACTATCATTGTGAGAATGTGCTATCCTCTGCCTTAGTTGGGCAATCCCTGAAGTTCTGTGTTTAGTTTGGAGGGGCACATTTCAGGAATATCACTGAAAAACTGGAAGGAACCTGAGGGCAGCAACCTGGATGACAAAGAGCCTGGAGATGATACCTCATGAGTGGTATGATTGAAGGACTTGGCAAAAAGGAACCTTAGGAGAGAACATAATTGCCCTGTTTGAGTGTTTAAAGGACTGTGACCTGGGTGAGGGATTAGCCTTCTCTTTTTGGAGTCCAGTGGGCAGACATAGGAGTAATGAGTACAATTACAAAGAGGCAGGTTTCAGTTTGATTAAAGGGAGAATTCATTCTTTAGAGCTGTCCCAAAGGAACCTGTGCTGCCTCCAAGGCTTCACTTCTTTCAATGTCTTCAAGCAGTGGCTGAGTGGGCAGTCATTAGAGATGCTGCAGAGGGGTTGGGTTTGATGTACAGGTTGTAGTTGGTCACATTAAGTTCTGATTCTCTGCATTTCTGTAAACTGGGAGCAAACGTTCGGCCACCTTTGTAACCATGGCAACAGAACGAAAAGTATCCTACTCTCAAAGTGAATTTTGGATAAGAAGAACATCATTCATTCAACCCATAGTTCCCAAATGACATTGCCTGGATGGCTGGAGAAGAGACGGAGGTTAAATAAGCCAGCATCTCCGCCCTCACTGAGCTGACATTCCAATAGGCTCTTCAATAAAGAGCCCTTGTCAAGATGAGACAAGATTTGTCCAGATGCTGGGCCAAAGGGCTAAAGAGTCTTTAGGGACAGCAACAGCAGCAGCAACAACAACAACAAGGATTTAGTAAATCATTACTATGTCAGGTATTGTGCTAAGCTCTGGGGATACAAATACAAGGGGAAAAAAAGACGGTCCCTTCCTTCAAGGAGCTTTTATTCTAAAGGAGAAACAAGATACACAAATGAGCTGGAAAGGAGGGTTGGGGGAAGTGTAAGTGATCCATTCATGTGGGGCCACAGAGAAGATGTATGCAGTCAGGAGGAGAGCTGGGAGACCAGTGACTGAGCATGGGGCTTACCTGGGCACTTCTCCAAATGGAGGCACTCATCGATCAGAGGACTGAGCTTTGGGTTCGAGGGATGTTTCAGGGATGAGGAGGCTTCTGGGAAATGGAGAAGTCCAGTGACTCAGGAGCAGAGCTGGGAGAGAAGTGAAGATAATGATTTTCCTTAGAACTCCAACATGCATTTCCTATTGCATAGAAAACCAAACCCATGTCCATTTTGCTTCCTGTTCAGCATTTAGAAACCTCTCAAGCTCTGCTTCCTTTACTTCAGACATTTGGGAGAAGCCTGTACAGAGGTTCCCAAGGTTTTGAGGGCCTTGAAAGTTGTCCTTCACTAGAAAATCTTGGGTGGCTGTAAATATCCATAGAAACGATCTCTCGGAAGGCATGATTTGTTGAGGCTTTTGCTTCATATTTTTACATCTAATAGTAGGTTAATAGATATTTATGGAGTTTTATTGAATTACTCAATTCTGTATTAAATTCAGCTGCAGAGATTACACCACTCAATGGCACTCTGGTTATTCACATTAAATGAGACATGAATTAGGAGTTCTTAACATCATTGTTAGCCATTGTCTAAAGGACATCCTAGTCAGGGTTCACAATGAAGAGGGATTGGGTCTACTAGATGATGCTGTCTGGATGAAACTATGCTGATCACAACTATCCACAGAACATGACTGGTTCTCCTCAATGAAATCTATGGTGGCATAAAAAGATCAGTTGAATAACTACCTAGGAAAAACTCAGTGGATTAACACTTCATTTGTCAAGAACAGAGGTGTCAGGCTACCATAACCCTCCAGAATGTAACTGAACCAGATGAAAATGTAATTGGAAAATAGTGAACAAAATAAAAATACAATAAAACATGAATAATGTCAGTGTTTGGCTTTCTAACACAATATGCACCTACAGTAATCCTTATTTTGGTTTAGTGGTGTTTGTTTCTATTTGAGTTCAACACCACTGGTTTAGAATGGAATAGAAGTAAATCAGAGAAGGATAAAAGGATTGCCATTCAGCGGTAAGGGCCCAGTAGTTGAGGCAAAAGCTTCATTCTATATCAGCTACATGCAGAGGAGGAGATTCAGAGAAGGAAGATGGTGGCTGAGGGCAGATCATAAGAGGGGAAAGGGGACCAAGAATATGATGAGGCTCTGCCAAGCTTCTTTCTCCCACCTTTTGCACTGTGGTTTTGAAACCAGGGTTAGTTAAAAGATAGAAAGTGCCTGCCTGCAATAATCTTCAGATGTGTCAGTCTCTCAGCTCTGTGAGAGTAACCAGGCATGTCCCATGAGAGAGTAGGAGAGCCAGAGTGAGCGTGTTCAACTTCCGCAGGCTCTGGCTTACAGTTACTGTCACTTTCTACATTAGTCAGTGGACTCTACCTAAATGTTAAATGAATGAATTCCTGGCAGGTCACCAGATGAGGGAAAGAGGGACCAGGGATGTTGTGGCACAAATGAAGCAATGGTTTCTGTTTGGAATATCTATCCTCTGAGGTAGAAACTGGCAGAGCACTGGAGTGATGCAGAGGTTGGAGAGATTGGACAGTGGTTGGTGGGATGAGTGAATGAGTTGGTGGTTCAGGGCAGGGGAAGCTTTGGTGCATTCACGTGTGCTCCAGACATGCTGACTCTGCTGATGGCCATGCTTTGGTTTGAGCTCAGAGCATCACCTACGTGTCCATTAGCTCAGATGGGACTCCCTGAGCAATTGTTTCACTCACTTCTCCTCATGCTGGATGAAACACTGTTACCTCTGGAGGGGAATTCTCACAGAGAAAAAGTATTTGCCAAAGGGAAGCAGGTAAGTATCACACATTATTGGACAAAACTTTAAACTATGTCTTTCCTTTTCACACACAAAAAAGAAAACCAAAGCCCACTCGAATCGTTGGTCTTCCCTGGGCTATATATTTCAATATTAAAGCTATTTCTTTTCTTTGGTAAATTTCATCATGGGAGCCTGGAAAGAGACCAGTGAGGAGAGCAAGGGAGAGCTGAGGAGACAGATGGCTGCTCCAAGAGAATGGGACTGAGGGCAGCTTCTGCGGGGAGAAGCAGTGGAAAAGGGGTGAGAGCAGAGAGCGATAAATTGACTGGGAAGGGTGGGTGATAAGAAGTGTGCTTATTAGCAGGGACAAAGTTTATGATCTGAAACAACCCAGGTTCCATTTTGTGAGAGATACAGCTCCTTTTTTAGTAGGGACAGTGGAGGGCAGGCATTACCAGGGCTTATCTTGTGTGTTAGAATTAGGATACTTTGCTGAAGGCTGCTGGCTTGGTGACAATTGTAAAATTTCATGCTTGCTTTAGAATTTAAATCAATTTCCTGTGCCTGAAAGAGTTCTTTTTCAAAAAATGCCTTGCTCTTGTGGTCTTTATGTGGATAGTAACGTTCACTGAAGACAATGGGAGCTTGCCCAGTGTGATAGCTGTGACTTGAGCTGAAGAACCCAACCCCAAAACTCTTTGGGACCAATGATGAGGAACCATCAAATACACTTTGGGAATGAAGAGGAAATTGGAAGGAAGTGATGGCGAAGGCAAAGGGCTGAGACATGGCATCCGACGGCTGGTGGAGAAAAGCAAATGTTCTTGCAAGGTATTGGGATTCCTGTAAGGCATTGCATTTCAAGAAAGAAGCCGTGCTCCAAGGCTTAAAATGGGAAACTACTGACAATGGCGTTCGGAGTGGTGCCAGGCTTGGAGGGGCTGGGTCACCCCCAGTGCACTGAGGGTGGAGGCATCAACTACAGTCCTGTTGTTCTTCCCTAGATAAATATAGCCTGGACACCTGTCCTCTTTCTTCTGTGGTGATGGAGTGCTAAGCTATCGCAGCCCACAATATCTCTCCAGGGTCTGCCTTCTTCTTATAACCAACAAACCAACCCATCAAACAAGCATTTATTAAGCACCTGCTAGATGGAGTACAAAGGCGAACATTCAATTGTATCTGTTGTTCAAGGTCTCAGGTTCTCTTGCGGCCTTTTGGAGGGTCAAGCCAGCCTCTCACCTGGCATTGCTGACCCTACCGTTAGATTATAGCCTGTACTGGAGTGACCCCAATTTTATTTGGTGCCGTTCTGGTCTATTATGCCTCTGGTGGAGGGGAGGGCTTCTTTCCCACACAGGAAGACCCAAATACAAACAGTAAGTGGTGAAAGCTCCATTTTTGAAAGCTCCATCATCAAATGAGGAAATAAAGCCTTGGTAGTAGTTATAGTTTTGGGAAGGGTCAGAGAATCCCAAAGATCCGAGATTTGCAAGGTATTTCAAAGGCCAAACATTCAACTTGCTCACTTTGTAGGTCAGGAAAGTGAGGCCAAGATAGGTGAAGTAGTGAGACCAAGCTCCCCAGGTATTATTACATGGCAGAGCAAGGGCCTTCTGAGCCCACATCTAGAACCATGCTGACGACCAAGCCTGCTGATCTGCCCAGTCCTAGCCTTTTCCCGGCCACTACTCTCAGAACACTCTGGAGGCCCCAGTCACGTTGTAGTCAATTAAGACGTTTCTCCTTGAAAAGTGCACTGGCTCCCCCTGTGAAGGTTCAGAGGGAACATCTAATACTTTACTCCAAAAGCATTCCCTGGTGGTGGAGGGTGGAGGTGCTCAGGCCACCCAGACTGGTAGTGTTGTGTAATGAGAATGGCAACTATGGTGGCCACAACAAAAATGGTAGTCACAACAACCATGGCAGTGATCCCATGTACAACCACCACCACACCGACTGACAGGGAGTCTTCTCAGCTATTATATTAAAGCCTCTTGCAATGACACTGCAGCTACTGCCAGTATTGCTTGTCCCATATTCCATGTACGGAAAACAGGTCTCAAAGAGAAGTATGAGGATCATGCATTCATTCATTTTCAGAGGCATGACTTGTTCTCTCCCACTCTTCACCAGCCACTCCCTACAGCCCTTCATTGTCCCATGAGTTTGACTGAAGCAGTGAATCATTTTTTTCTTGATCTTCTCTTTTCACACCTCAATGACTCTGCTGTTGTTGCTGCTTCCCCCATTTGAAGGGAACTACTTCCTGCCAACCTCTCCTGCCCACCATATGTCTGCCCATCAACCATCCTCTGCATCTGCTCAGGACAACTCTGCCAGGATTCCTTCCCTAATTCTGCATATAAAGGATGCCCCTCTCCTTGTAATCTCAGGGGCCCATTGCTCACCTTCTCCCATGTGCTTAATTACTTTTTTCCTAAATTCAAATTTATCTGGGCTTTAACTCTACCTTCCAACAATGCTGTTGCTCTTTGTGGGCAGGAACTGTGCCCCCTCTTTATCAATCCCAATACTGAACACCCTACACTGCCCAGCAGACACTCACCATGAGCTTAGGAAATCAGTCAGAGCCTGGACTTTGGCTCAGTGGCCTGCTTGGGATTCAGAGGTTGTGCTTGGTGGGAATTGGCACAGAGTGGCATCCCAGATGCTTCAGAAGAATTCTAGAAGAGCTCAATGCCCAGATTAGATCTTCCCTCTTTAGCCCCAGAACTGGGGATGGGGTCCAGCATGGCCCTGGGCCACCAGACAGGAGGAGATTGAAGAGGAGGCTAGTCTTAGGAGGATGGAGAGTAGGGAGGTCAGAGCAGAGAGTGGCCTGTGATAGAAAATAAGGCTCTCTAAATTGGAGGGGAAAAAGATACTTGCTGAGCTCAGGCTCTTTCTGCTCCAACAAACAGACACGCAGCTGGGAAAGCCTGACATTTCTTATTTCCCAGTCCCATGGCACATCTATTTTATTCACTGGAGACTCAACAGCAGCAAAATCACAGATCCATGAAGAACAGCAAAGATATAGGACATCAATTTGTTATGATTAAGGCATCATTTCCAGAAATGGGAAAACGTAGACTGAACAACCCAAGCACAAGTTGGTGTAGAAGGCAAAGATCATAGCAGAGGGGCCCCTTCCAGAATGGGAGTGGACCGAGTCCAGTTATCAAGTAACCCATTCTGCCTTATAGCAAATAAGAGAATTCCGCCAGTCCTGATCCTCTTAGCCTTATTAGGTTAGAGCACCTCTATTAAATCAATCAATTGATCACAGGCATTAAACTAACGTATGCCTCATCATGCCTTGTAGGTTTTGAAAAAAATAGCAGACCAGCTTGGAAATGAGGCCTTGAGTGTGCAGCAGCTTCAGGGAGCTTTGTGAAGAGAGCTACTCCAACCAAGACTCAGAGATGTTTGTTTGAAGCAGACCTTGTGCGGTGGAACCACAGTCTCTCTTCCACAGCTCAATAAGAAAGTGATCTTGGGAGCTGCTGAAAGTCCAAGAATCTGGGCTTCTCATTGACTTGATAATGGCCTCACTGAAATAGCATTGACTGGTGGTAGTGTTTGTGACCCTCACCCTCATGCCTTTGACACTGTTGATCTCTCTCTCCTTGACACTCTTTTCTCTGTAGGTTTTCAGAACATGGCTCCCTCCTGGCTCTCCTCCTACCTATTAGAGCACTTCATCTTTGTTTTCTTTGCTGCCTCTACATCTGTGTCATGCCTTCTAGCCATAGGTATCCCTCCTGGGTCCTCTTTTCTTCTCCCTCTATACCACTGCACTTGGTAAGCTCATGATCTCTCAGGGATTTAATGACCCATCTCTATGCTGATTCTCAAATCTACCTTCCTGCCTTAACTTCTCTGCTGACCTCCAGTCTCACATCTCCAACTGCCTTTCAGATGTCTCCAGATAGAGACAACCTAAATTCAATGTACCCCAAACAGAATAATTTCTTCTCTCCCTATTCCCTTCTCTCTCTGTTACTGGTGAGGCCAGTCCTATCCTTTCTGTATGTTCAGACTCACAAGCTAGGAATCCTCCTGGATTCCTCACCATCTTTCACCCTGCCCAGATCCAATCTTCGGCCAAGGCCTGTTGATGTCACCTTTGCCACATCTCTTGGATATGCCCTCTTCCCTCTTCTGCCAATGCCCCCACCCTGAATCAAGCCCTCAGACCTCACATCTGGCCTATTGCAGCGACTGCCTCAAGTCTCTCCCCTCCCCAATTCATTTTCTAGTCAGCCATCAAGTGATTTCTCTAGAATGCAGCTCTCACCATAGTACCCCCTCCAACTCAACAAAGGCGGGTTGCTCCCTGCCACCCCTAGGAAGAAACACAACATTTTCTGTTTCGTATTCAAAGCCTTTCACAACGTGGCCCCTTCTGTACGTTTAGTCTTCTTACGCTTTGCTCGTCACACATTCTGCAACCCCGTGACGCTGCCTTTGGCTGTTCCACAAAGAAGATCTTCCATCTCTTGTCTCCAGAAGCTTTCTTTGGCTGTTCCCTGTACCTGGAATATGGTGCCCTCACATCTTCCTGAACCAGAGTCTCCAGCTTTCTGTATATCCCAAGGGAAACCTCATCTTTTACCGAGTTCTTCCTAAGCCCTCTTAATCTTCAAGCCTTCCTTCTGGTAATTATACCCCTTTTTCCTGTAGATAGATGGTTTGAGCACGTCAGTTTGCTTGTGGTGTCCCCCAGGGGACTGGAAGCTTCTTGAGGGCAGGGACTATACTTTGCCTCTTCTTGTATCCCTAGCATTTAGCTCAGTGCCTGGCAAAAGATTGAATAAATGTTTATTGGCTTAATGATTAAGCCAAAGACAATGTAGACACGCTGAGCCATGGAGGCTTCAGGGAGGCCAGCAGCAAACTTTACCATCAGAAAGAGTGTGTTCGATGATTCCTAGAAAATGGACTTCCAGGAGCTAGGAATTTCCCTTTTTGCTACATGCATTCTCCAAACTTGGGCTCATTTTTCCTTGGATATTTTATATACTGTGGCAGAGCATGTTCAACATGTATGTTTAGAGAGAGGCGTGTTTTGTACCTGTTGGCATTATATCACTCTACCAATATCAGTTTGTAAAAGCTAATTCAATATGGCTGACTGACTGATGTCAATTGACAATCATTGGTGAAATTTACTGATGGGAAATATTGCGTGCTTATAAGAGATCTCCCAGCTTCTCAGGGTTCCCTAGAAATTGCAGAGGAGCTATAGTTACTACCTTCTGCGGATGCAATATACCTAAAGGAGGGTTGGAACAGGAGTTCTGGATTCATGAGTGGAGCATACATGAATTTGATAATGAAGAGCCTGAGCCACATGGGGGGAAGTGACTTGCCCAAGGTTGGTGGCTGAGCTGGATTTGAACTGAGGTCATCCAAACAGTGTGTTCTGCCCCACACTACAATGACCTTCCAATTGCCTTCTGCTTCAGAGCCAACAGCAGGCACTGGGATTAGGTGCTGAGACTGCAGGTGAGGGCCTTGCTCCAAAAGATTTCCAAATTTTCTATGCTCACATTGGCTTTTCCTTGTCTTACATCAACCATGCAAGCATAATTTGACATGGTGAAACTTCTTGGAATATTATTAAAATATATGGAAATGAATATATGAGACAGACATTGCCAGGTGTCAGTAGGACAGAAGAGAGTGAGATCTGGTGCCAGGAATCCATCTGGGATAGCATCTCTCAGAGCAAGGCGACATCAAGCTCTAACTATGCTGCAGTAATACTGGATAAGTGCGCTAATTATGTTTCAGAATAAACTTGAGAAGCTATATGGGGACAAAATCAAGCTTGTTTTCACTGAACTTTTTTGCAACTAAAATTGTACCTAAATCTCTATACGGACAGAAATAGTCAAGTTATTCTGTCTCCAACACCTTCATGGCACCCCCAACTTTCCAGTGTGCTTGCAAGGAATCAAGTGAGGCCTAAATCCTGGCCTGGATTTACCTTCTTTCTCAAATAGGTAGAAAGGGACTAGAATCAACTGGAGTAAAAACCCTGAGAATTGTACCTTTGATTCAGCTCAAGGCATACGGAGAAACTCAGCTCTAATCATTCTCAACTTTCACCAAAAATGCTAAGAAGGAAGCCAAGGCATTGATGATCTGGCCGTGGTTTTCAAATACTAATTATCTATTCAGGTCCCAAGAAATGGAGATGAGGAAACTGCATGAATCTGGAGAAGTCAGGCCAAAGAACCTGTCTTTTCTCCTCTGTTTTTTTCTCTCCTCAATCCCACTTTTGTTTTATTTCATATTTCTAAATTATTTGTACAACCGTGTTTTAGGGGAATGAGTCCAAGATTTGGAGTCAGATATTTCAAGTCCCAAATCAGCAATTTCTTCCTTGGTTGAACTCAGACATGTCATCCTCTTTGTCTACAAAAGGAGAAGATTATAGTGAGTCAGCTATTCCATTAGCATGGATTTCTTGCCTACTATGTGCCAGGCACTGTGGTAAGCAACAAAAGACAGGCACTACTTTGGAGGAGCTACTGGTGGAGACAACTTACAAGCAAATATGGACAAACAAGCTATTAAAAAAAAAAGGAAACAATTATGGAGGGAAAGTACCAGAATGAAGAGGGGCTACAGAAGCCTTTCCATAGATGGTGGGATTTTAGTTGGGATTTGAATCAAGCCAGGGAATCCAGGAGGTGGAAATAAGGAGGGAGAATAATGTAGGCCAGTGAGAATGCCTGGAGCCACGAGATGGAGAGTCACTGCAAGAAGACCAGTGCCATTGTACTGAAGAGGGCATGGGAGAATGTAAGGTATAGGAAGATGGGAAAAGTAGGAGGAGTCATAAGTCATGAAGGACTTTGAACGGCGTACAAAGCTTTTGAATTTCATCTTGGAGGTCATAGGGGGACCCTGGAGTTTGTTAAGTAGGGAAGTATTGAGGCGGGGTTTACATTTTCAAAAAACACTTATTTATTTTATTTTTTGTGTTTTTATTTTTTAATTGATTTGTTTATTTATTTTTAGTTTACAAGATTCAGTTCCACAATCCCTTGAGTTTCAAATTTTCTCCCCTCCCTTCCCCTGCTTCCTCCACGGTGGCATGCAATCAAGTATAGGATCTGCAAATACTTTCACATTGGACATTAGTCTGGTTGTATAGTAGGGTTATAACCAATGGAGTGAACAATGGGTAAAAAGAAAGAAAACCAAACATGTAAAAGAATGCTAGCATGTAGATTGCTTCAGTCTCCATTTAAACTCTGTTCTTTCAAGATCTTTCTCTGAATGTAGACATCTCCTTCCATCCTGAATCTTTTACAGTTGTCTTATAACCTTGCATTGCTGAGAAGAGCCCAGTCTATCAACACTGGTTGTCACACATACATTGTGTCTGGCATTGGGTACAGATTTCTCCTGGTTCTGCTCTTCTCACTTAGCATCAGTTTGTATAAGTCTCACCAGGTAAATATGAAGTCCATCTGCTCCTCATTTCTTATAACGCATTAGTATTCCATAACATTCATATACCACAACTTGTTTAGCCATTCCCCAACTGATGGGCATCCCCTTAATTTCCAATTTTTTGCCACCACAAAGGGAGCTTCAATAAATATTTTTGTACATATTGGTCTTCCTCCCACTTATACCACCATACCATCTACTATCATAGGATCTCTTTGGGATACAACACTAGAAGTGGTATTACTGAGTCAAAGGTTATGCAATTATTTATAGCCCTTTGGGTGTAGTTCCAGATGGCTCTCCAAAATGGTTGAATCAGTTCACAACTCCACCAACAATGCATTAGTGTTCCAATTTTTCCACATCCTCTCCAGCATTTGTCATTTTCCTGGTTTGTCATCTTAGCCAATCTGAAAGTTGTGATGTGGTACCTAAGAGTTGTCTTGATTTGCATTTCTCTAATCAATCCTGATTTTGAGCATTTTTTTCATGACTATAGATATTTTAAATGTCTTCCTCTGAAAACTGCCTGTTCATATTCTTTGACCATTTATTAATTGGGGAATTAACTGCATTCTTTTAAATTTGACTCAATTCTCTATATATTTTAGAAATGAGACCTTTATCAGAGAGAATGGTTGTAAAAATCCTTTCCCAGTTTTCTGCTTCCCTTCTAATGTTGGTTGCAATGGCTTTGTTTGTACAAATCTTTTCAATTTATTGTAATCAAATTATCTATTTTACATTCCATAATATTCTCTATCTCTTGTTTGGTCATAAATTTTTCCATATTCCATAAATCTGACAGGACTTAATTTTGGTATACAGTGGAAGATATTGTTCTATATCCAGTTTCTGCCATTCCATTTTATATTTTTCATCAAATAGTGAGTTCTTATCCCAGAAATTGGGGTCTTTGGATTACTCTAATCATGGGCTACTCTGTCTTGTGTACCTAAGGTATTCAACTGATCTACTACTCTATTTCTTAGTCAATACCAAGTGGTTTTGATGACTGCTGCTTTATAATACAGATTGAAATCTGGTATGGCTAGGCCACCTTCCCTAGCATTTCTTTTCATTAATTCCCTTGATACTCTGCACCTGTTGTTCTTCCAGATGAATTTTGTTATTATTTTTCCTAGCTCTATAAAATCATTTTTTTTTTCATGTTTGAAGGGTTTGCACTTTAGGAAAATCACTTTGATGGCTAAATGGAACAGACTAGAGTGGGGAGAGACTTGAGATAGGTAGATCCACCAGCAGCTACTGCAGTAATGCAGGGGTGAGATGAGGAGGGCCTGCATCAGGGGAGTGTCTGTGTCAGAGTCTTGAAAGATACTGAATGACAAAATTGACAGGCCTCGACATCAGATTGGAAATGGGGGTTGAGATTGTTTAGAGTCAAGGATAACACCTGTGTTGAAAGTCTGGGAGACTGGGAGGATGGTATCATCCTTGACAGAAATAGGAGAGTTTTAAAGAGCAGAGGATTTTGAGAGAAAGAAATAATGAGTTTGGTTTAGCACATTTTGTATTTGAGGTATTTATTGGACATTAATTTGAGATGTCTGATAGTCAGCTTGAGATGCAAGACTGGAGATCTGCAGGAAGGCTCAGGCTGGATAAGTAGATTTGATAATCATTAGCATAAATATGGTAATAAAATGCATAGAAGTTTGTGAAGTCACCAGATATAGTGTAGAGTGAGATAAGAGGGCCTCTGGGGCCCCCATGGTTAGTGGGCATGACGTGGATGAAAATTCAGTGAAGGAGACAGGGAAGGAGGGTTAGATCTGCAAGAAACCCCAGAATGAAAAGACTAGATGGAAAGAGTCTCATGGAGAAGAGGGTGACTGACCGTGTCCGAGGATGCGGAGAGGTCAAGAAGACCGACAGTTGCCATTGGGTTTAGTAGCAGATGGATGGCCTCTAACTTTCCTCTGATCTAGAAACTGGATTAATCTCCTTTTTCAGGGTTCTAGTCCCTCCATTGAACCCCATCCTTGCCCCCCACTGCCTTCTGGAAATGTGCACCATCAATTTATCCCACTTGCTTTCACTCTACTCTTATTATTTCATGGCTAAGTCCCCCAAGGTCTAGATTTATATTGACTGAATATATAAATATTCAATTTATATTGAATTTCCATATTGGGAACCACCCAAATCAACCTCTCTTTGACCTACTTTGCCATCCTCATCCTTAGTTGCTTCTGTATAACATGAAGTATGAGTCACATATAGCTCATGTCTGTGTCTCCACTGATGCGGCTTAAAGAGTCTTCAGATTCTGTTCAAACACTCATGGAAATAATATACCTGTTGGGTACAGGGTGGCTATTACTTCACCCTATAGAAAATTCATTAGACATATAGAGAACTGGTAGTAGTCAATAGCTGATACGATTCTTTCTGTCTGATGAATCCCATCCTAGTGTCTGAAAGTCTGTCGTACAAATAGCAGCACCCTTTGGTTTGAATTCCCTATGGAAAGGCACATTAACCATTGGTTTCTAGCGCAACACCCCTTCTCTCCGACATTCACCTGAGTCCCTTTCCACCCCCAGAGACCTAGCTAGCTATCCAATTTATGGTACTACTCTGCGGCTTGGACTGTCCTGGAGTACAAATCTGGAGGTTTCTTTGGATTTTCTCAACAGACAACCCCTCAATACCCTTACAATTTCTGCTTTTCTGTCACAAAGATCAGCCAGGTATTTAGCTTTATTGCATTATCCCTTGAAGGGAAACACACTTAGAGCTGCTTACCAGGCAATTCTCTTTTCCATAGACCTTTATTGCCCAATAATGCTTCAAAGTGACTGAAGGCAAAGTCCAGGGCTTTGTTTTCCCCAAATCATAACTTTGTTTCCCCTTCTACTTCCTTTGCTTGTGCAGCCACTTACTTAGATGATCTCCTCTGTCCAAGAGGCTGCTAAGACCAAAGACCTCCCCTTCCTTTGCTGCTGCCTAGGACCTCTTCTGTTTCTAGGAGGTTGGGGTTTCATAACTCCAAACAGCTCTCTAGAAGACTAGGAAGTTCAGGAGGTCCCACTGATGGGGTTCAAGTTCTAGGAACCCCCTTGAGCTCTCCTCCAATCTTCCCACTTGATGAGGCATTGGCCTGAGGCCAGAAGTCTTTCATTATCTCTAGGCCCAAATCTCTGTTACTCTTAACCTAACCTAGTCCTCCCTTGTCTGCTACCTCAGTCCTTTCCACCCTTGATCCCATCAAAATCTCATTCTCTTGGTTCCTGGAGTCTGACACCTAGTCACTCCAGTACCATCAAGATCCTTCTTAGACTCCTCAGGATCCTGCCTAAACTTCTTCTCTAGTCACCCCAGACTACTTGACCACCCCTAGTTTGCTCCCATAGTCTTTCTGTATATAAGATCCATCTTGCCTCCATGAAGGCTCTCAGATTCAATCTCACTTAGATTCAACCTGGTCTTATCCATACAAGCATCACAAATGCTCAGGCTCTTTAAGAGTCTGCCCAGTAAGGAAAATCTTTAATAAACTTTGTTTTACTCTGGCTGAGAGAAGGCTTGAGTTGAATTCACTTGGCAGGACCTCCTGTGTTGGGATGTTGGGGTCCTGAGCCCCCCTAAGCTCCAAACCTCAATACCACTAGACATTATCTCCTTCACATAATCACCATCTCTTAGACTGATAGGTTATGCCATTGATTCCAAATCTAGGGTCAGGAACTTGGGAGTTGAAAAAGTCCTTTCAACAGTTTGCTTGTGTTAACTAGCCTGGAAATGACCTTTAACTTAACCTGGCAATGGCTGGAGCTGATATGAACAGGAACCCCTTTCCCCTTCCCCCAATGAGAGCTTAACCTGCAGGGGCAAGGCAGTACTTTATATACATAAAAAAATCCATGTGGGGTAGACTGTGATGTAATCACTCTCCCGTCTGCAGTGATTGTTCCCACAGTAGGCTCTCACATGGACAGTGCAGGTGTTCCTGGGTCCTGTGGGAACAGTCTCAAAGTTTTTTGTTTCACAGACACAGAACCAGAGTTAGCACGTTGGGAATAGAAGTGCAATACCTGGTTCGGTTCACTCAGCTGTTGCACAAACACAGGGATTGTGAGCATGCCAAGGGAAGTGATAGATGAGTTTAGGCTGCACCACGCTGGCTCTCAGGGCCTGGGAAATCCCTCATCGAACACTTGGTGCTGGTCAAGGCAATGTTGTTATGCCAACCTCAGGCATAACCTGCTTGCTGGGCCTTAGATCTGGGAAAGAGGGTATCTCCAAAATATTTGGATGTTTCCCCCTTTGGGTCTGAAAGAACCCTTGTTCTTCTGGCCAATAAAGGAGAGGCAGGTATATGCCGGGATGTTGCCCAGGGAGTTAGTTCCTTGAAGGGATCTATGAGGGAATGTGTCCCAGGTGTACAATATGCTTTATTCTCCAGACTAGTCTAAAGCAGGCTCTCTGGTTCCCAATATAGAGGTTCCTAGATAATTCTGACTTCATTTAGTTTAGTACAATAACCTAAATTAGTTTTCCAAATTTGAAACTTCAGATGATTTCTGTTTCTACTCTCACCTAAGTCCTATCCCTGATATAAGAATATTTTGAAAATTCCTGAGGGTCTAAGTGAAAATGAACTCTCTTGCATTTTAAATGACCAGATACTTCAAAAAATGGGAAAATAATTTCAATTTCTTTATCATTATCAGTACAATTTATGTGAAAAATGTAATTAATCCTCAATTAATAAACCCTTAATCTGATTTTGAGAACTTACTACTAATACTTAAAACTAACTCAAGACCTGAATTTCCACGACCGATGAATTTGGAAGCCGGTCACATACATCTGTATGTGGTGCTTAGAGAAAACTTTCTAATTATGTTGCTTTTCTCAAATTTTACTGTCCATTTATTTAGAAAACTTTCACATTACATCTTTGTCTTCTTACCTTGTCTAATCGTTTCCCCCTTAGGAGGAAATCTTCCCTAGGTTATGCCTTGACTTCAAATACAATTTAAAATTGTGAGATGTTTATACTTGAATCCTATTACAGTAATTCAGAAATGTTCCATTATCAAACTATTATTTAATAGATTTAACATGGTACTTATAAAACTTTTTGATAATAGAAATTTGTTATAAAAGGAAAAATGACATAGTTCATGTATCATAACAGGAAGAAAAAAACCAACTCCCTTACCTCTGATTCCAGGCTGTCGCATCTGGCAGCTAATCATGTACTCATAGGGCATCAAAAGCATGGCTCAGGATTAACCAGGTGGGACTTTTCCTTTTTATAAAGGAAACAGCACAATGGGGAAATAGAGTCAGGCGGCTCCTACCTAGGCTGTGTTCCAGGTCATCCTCAACACTTTTCCCAGGCACAGACATCCAGCTTCAGCAGTTCCCAGTGGGTAGCAATGCCATGTTTTACTGTTGGCTCGATGATAATTCAGACAACTCTCCTTGTAATCAAAACTCACAACAACAGTGGATTATAGTTCCAGGAATGTTTACATTAAATAGCAAAATTTCACTAACCACAACTTAGGGCTTGAATATCTTTCCTGGTGTTTGCCTAACAGTTAATATTTCATTAGTCCTTTATTCATAAATTAAAAATATCCATATTCTGATGTTTCAGAAATCCAGCAAGTACCTGATAGTCGATTCATCATTAATATGTTGAAACTACATCTTTAAACTACCATATATACTTTCATGATAGCCAAGATTTGCAAGTAAAATTATGTTTTGGCAAAATATTTTGATGGTTGACAGCACTTAGAGTTATGGTCCCTCTGTCAGTCAGTCAGTCAATTAGCATTTATTATGCCCCTACTATGTGTCAGGCACTGGGAGGAGCACTGAGGATGCAAAGAAATGCAAAAGATCATTCCTTTCCTCAAGGAGCCCACAGTTTCATGCCTTGAGATAGTGATTCACTAAAACCAGGTTCAAGCAGATCTACTGCTCTCTATCCTCTGAAAAGTAAAAAAGGAAAAAAAAAATACATCTTTGTCTCCCACTGAACACTCTCTCTTATGGTCCTACATGAAGTCAAGACTCTGTCTACAGTAATCACTCACACTGAAGTCTAAAGCACCAGTTTGTCCCTAATCCCTGAGAACTCTCCCCAGGGAGGTACAAAGGGACCTACCAAATGAATATTTGATAGAAAGTGTCAAACAGATTGTCACCTGAAAATCGTCCTGTTGGTCATGTCTGTGTCATGGGTGATGTGTGTGTGTGTGTGTGTGTGTGTGTGTGCGTGTTTTCCCCATATGGGACGATGTGAATATGGAGGACAGGGTAGTGTTAAGAAGTACTTGGTATTTTCCAGTGCCCACCTCAATCACAATAGATTAATTGAATATAATCGTCCTATGCCATGAAGTGGTCTGGGTCAGCTGATTGTGCCTATGGGATGTCTCCCTACTTGCCCTCTCCCACCGTGTCTTGATTCTTAGCTTAACCAAGTGACAATACCCTTGAGGATGAGATTGTTAGAAGACAGACCATGGGGCCATGTTGGTCCCCAGACCAAGAACTAACCAATGATTGATTACTGAATCATTGTAACATTCTGCCTTCAAGCTGTTGCGTCCTGTGACTGACTGCTAAGCTCCTGGAGGTGGCTGTGATGCACAAAGGAAGAAAAGCTGGAAATTCAGAATGGATTTTCTCACATGATTAAGTAGGTAACATACAAGCATTATCTTACTGAAGAGAATAGTTAAACAGCCTTTATTCTGCCCTTGCACCTGGGGACACAGATCCTGGAAATATTGACGTAGTGATGTAGTAGGATCATGGCATCCTAGATTCAAAGCAGGGCCTTTCTAATCCAGGCCTCTTATTTGACAACTAGGGAAACTGAGGCTCTGAGATATGAAATGATTCTCTCAGAGTCTCATGGGTGGTGGGCTTTGGTTTTCAAGGTAATTGCCACATGTCCTTTTTGTTAGTTGAGTTGAACAAACATATAAATGTATTTATAAAAGTACATGCATGGTTACATATACACATACTTTAACACACACACACACATACCCACATACCCACATACACAGAGCCTCTCTGTGCCCACAGATGTTTGGTGAGTGCAAGAATGAGAAAACGTTGATTCCTCAAGGTCATTTATCATCTTGGTCCATCTGCTTTGCCTTGGTGTTTGGGCTTGTTACTCTGGGATAACCTGAACCCCATGGCAGTCTAGGAGAAGGCATGTGTGCAATAAATGAAGGTTCCATTAAAAAACTGGCTCAGGATTTTAGTTTCCACTTTCTTCCACCAGAAGAACCTACAGGGGCCCCCATATTATCCAGTCAGACTAATACCCTTCTGTCACTTGATGGATGTTTTGAAGCACTATTCTTTTCTGTCTATTACTATGTGAAGCTACATGAGTTGGCAAAAATATTTTGGCTCCTTTGGCCCATATTCTAAAAGTGAGTTCTCGGAGAAGAGATTAGATTCACCTGGATAATGGAAAGGACATCTTGGGAAAGAACTGGCTAACCTCAATGGGAAGTCATTAAACTAAGTTCAGTGGGGGCTTAAATTAGGTTCAGTCTATTGACCTCAAAATGGAAAATATATAGGGACTGTCTGAGTTCTTACTATTTCTGTCTCGGTGGCTGCCTAGATTTATGCTTCTGTTTGCATGAAGAGAACTGACAGTATAAGATTGGGATGGAGAACTCTGAACCGCAGCCACATTGGATTGGGAGAACAGATATGCATGTGCCCTTAGCTCACTGTGTGATGAACTGTTTAAGGTAGCCCATGACTTTGTCCAGAGAAGGTCCCTGATTCTGGGATCCAGGTGAGCGAGGGTGACCACTTTGCTAAAGAAGCCCATGGGCACACATGGAAAGACTCCAAGTGGTTTTGGGGTGGGTAGACTCCAGACTGTCAGGTCAGAGAAGTAGATGTCCATAACTCCCTGGTCAGGTACCCAAAAAATGTGAGGCAGCATTGCTGTGGTGTCAGAAAGCTTTGCATGACACTTTTGAGCATGGCCATTTGGGAATGACTGAGTCCTTGTGATGTAGACAACACGCTGAGGACTCTGGAGGCATTTGATTTTCATGGGATTCTTGTCAGAGCACAAGCACAGAGAAATATGAAAGAGAAAGAGAGACCCTGCCCGTGTGGAGTCACACCTCTGCACAGTGCTAGGTAGAGAGCACTATTAGGTTCTCTCTAGTGACAGAAGCCTACAATGTCAAAGCTCCCGGGGCCACTGAAGACCCTCTTGTCTAGCCCCTGACTTGAGAAGATGGCCAACATGGGGCCCAGAGAATCTTTCCCCACAATGTCCTTCTTCAGCCCCTTTGCACATGAAGAGCTGGTCCTTTTCACCAACGCACATCCGTCTAGCACACCGTGATCATTGCTACACTCATGTGGCACTTTAAGGTTTACAAAGAACTTTTCAAACATGATCTCATTTTATTCTTACAACAACCCAGGGAGGCAGGCGCTGTTGTTGTTCCCATCTTAAAGAAGAGGGAATTGAAGAAGACAGAGGTTAAGTGACTTGTCCGAGGCCACACAGCTACAGTAAGGCAGTATTTGAACTTAAATCTTGACTGCAGGTCAATTTTTGGTCATCTTTGATTTTGGCAGAGGACTAATGACATCTTGGGCTAATGACCTGCACGTGACTTAGATTCGAGTGAGGCTGAATTGCATAGTCATCAGCCTCACTCTCTTCCAGACAAAAGTCAATATGACTGGTGGTGGTCAAGGATGCAGTGGATGGCCATGGCAGCTTTAATGCCTGATCAAGCTCCAATTGCTTCATGGCACCTGCTTTAAGTGCTTTCACGGCTGTTAGAACAAACTGTTCTCATATATCTGTTCCACTGGGGGAAGTCTTCACATGTTTGAGGCAGACATCTCCTTAACTCACTGATGGATCTGAGGTCATTAGAACCTCACCCTGGTTGGGTTCATCTGCCAAGACAGTTTGCCAGGTTCCAGCCTCTGGTCATGCTATAGCTTCTTGGAGGCACAGGTGAGAGTTAAGTGAAGGTGATCCCCCACGTGGATGAACAGCTCTGAAAAGGGCCCAGCAAGCCCTTCCTGAACACCTCATACAGCCCAGTCAGTCATTAAGCATTTATTAAACACCCACTGTGTGCCTAGCACTGGGCTAAGCACTGACCTCTCCTTGTCTACTGGTTGCTTCCTTGTAGCCTTCAAAAATGCCCATGTCTGCCCCATCCTTACAAGAACAAACAATCCCTCCCTTGCTCAATGAATCTCCACTGTCTATTGGATGATCTCTTTGTCTCTACTAGTGGTCCCCATGTGTTCTCTTCTGCTCTCTTCTCTGCCCTTGGACATCTGGTCTCCTCTGCTATTGCCCACCACCTGGGGATATGTGAGCTTCTCATTCTTTAGGATTAAGTCTTCATTTCTGCTTTTGCTGCTTCCTAAACGCAATTGAGATTTGGCTATGGCAGACAAATTCCTGAAACCCTGAAGAGTCTGAAGCAAATTCAGGATGGGCAAGATGTCCAAAGATCTTGGCAAAGGTTGTTTGGATAAAGAGCCTGGGACTGCTTGTTTCTCCTTCAGACTGGTCCGGAGTAGAGACTCGAAAGACCCTCTGGGCCTCAGTTTTCTGATAAAATGAATTAGGGGGTGAGATCTACGCAGCTCATTTCTTTTCATTGTCTTTACAAAATGAAACTGTATTGGAGGGGGAGTGGGGTACATAGCGAGGGAGAAGTTTAGAAGAAAAATCTTCCATATTTCCAACAACCTGTAATCCATCTTTGGCCAGAAGAGGCCTCCTCTTCCCAGCTATCTCCAAGGAGGTTTGGCAGCTTTCTGGGAGTCTGATAGAGTGTGTACGGATTCCAGTTGGGTGCAAATGCTACTGGAGTCTGTTCTATAGTTTGCTGTGGCTAATGGGGGATTACTGGGGGACAAAGGACAAAAAGTAGGGAATGAACATTGTGGGGGCACTCCTTAAAATGTCTGCCAGAAGAGAGCAGATGTGAGGCTGGGGGGCATTCCATGCTTTTTAGGCCTCAAAGTTTGTTTTCTAAGACTTTTAATCTAATGATATAATATATTAATAACTTAGAGAGTCAAAGAGTCTGACATATGGATTTCACAGACTCTCAGACTTTAAGTGACCTTGGAGAACCCTGAGTCTAACCCTTCCTTGACCAAGAATCCCTGCAGTCCACAGCGCTCCCCCCTCTCCCCCCCACTGGAGACTTCCACTAAGGGGCCACTCCCAAGGCTGTCCTTCCTACTTGTTATCATCCACCCACTCATTCCTTCCTTCCTTTGTTTAAACCTTCTACCAAGCTTAATCTTATATCTTTGCAGTTTCCATTAGGCTTTCCCAATTCTGCCTCTGGGGACATCAGAAGTCCAATCCCCTTCTATTTGCTAATTCGTCAAGTGCTTGAAGAAAATAATTTCCCATCTGGGTCTTCTCTTCTCCAGCTTGAACACCCTCAGTTTCTTTACCTGGTGTCATAGGATCATTACTTTCAAACTGGAAATGAACTCAGAGGCCATTAAATCTGAGCCCTTCTTTTGACAGTTGAGTATACTGAGGCCCAGAAGGTGAAGTAATTTGCCCAAAATCACATAGATAAGCTTTAAGTCAGGGAGTAGCACAGAACCAACGTCTGTCATCATTCTGGTGCATCTTGTACCATTGTCTAGAATATAGTACTTGTCCAGAGATAGTTATATCAGCATCTCGGTCTGTGTCTGAGTTTCCTGATGTCAGACCTGTCTTTCTCTCTGCCTTGCCCTGTTTGATTTCAGTTCTATCCTATAACCTTTACCGCTTTCACTTCTACAAGAGAAGGACAACACACTGTAACCTTAAGAGCTACACAAATGAGCCCTCCTGGTCTGCTCATTGTTATTAATCATGATCCTCCATTTTACTTCATGTTCTACGGCTTCGAGGCCCTCAGAATGTCTAGAATCGAAGAGTCAGGTGTTAGAGAGAGAAGCGAACTCCTGAGCCTGTACATTAACACACACAAAACCCACTGGTATGGTTTTCTGACAAAATCCCACTTAAGCAAGCAATTTTGTATTCATTTCCTACTAGAAAATTTTGTTGTTTCGTCGTGTCCAACTCTTTGTGAGCTCATTTTGGATGTTCTTGGCAAAGATACTGAGTAGTTTGCCTTTCTTTCTCCAGATCATTTTACAGATGAAGAAACTGAGGCAAACAGGGTTAAATGATTTTCCCAGCTAGGTTTTCATACAGTAAGTATCTGAGGCCAGATTGGAATTCTAGAAGATAAACCTTCCTTACGTCAGGCCCAGAGGTCTATCCAATGTGCCACCTAGTTGGCCCAATTAGAAAATACCAACAGAAATAAGTCTATTTGAAATCAGAATGTTGTTATGCACATTAGAAAGAGTGAGAAAGAGGGAGGGAGATTGAGAGAGAGAAAGAGAAAGAAAGAGAGAGAGAGGGAAAAAGGGAATGAGGGAGGGAGAGAGAAAGACACTGGAATTCTCTGTTGCTCCAAATCAACAGGATGAGAGCTAAGGCTCATGGGCATTTGTTTTTTCAACCACACACTTTAAAATATCTTTTATTTATTGAAACGTTTAGTTTGCTATCATTTTTATTTCAAAATATATGTCTTATCCTCTATCTAGTATCCATTTCCAGTGTCCATTGCTTACAACTCAAATTTTAAAAGAGAGAGAGGAATAAAAGCAGTTTGGCCCAACTGAATTTGTGAAGCTGACCTGACTATGTGCAAAGTTCTACTCCCCTAGTCTCCCATCTTGGCAGAGAAAGTCAGAGGAACATTTTTTTGTTAAGACTTCTTTGTGTCTCAGCTAGGTAGATCATTAAAATTCCACAGATTTCAGTTTGTCATTTCCCTTTTTATGTTTTTGTCAGTATCTGGTATATCGTCTTCCTCTTTCTACTCACTTCATTGTATGTGAGATCGTTTGAATCTTCTTTGGCTTCTTCATATTCTTCTTATTTAATCTAGCATATAAGATTACATTCATGTGCCATAGTTTGTGCATCCCCTAACTGAGGGACATCTGTTTTGTTTCAAGTTCCTCACTACTACAGGAAGTATTGCTCAGAATATTTTGTTAGGCATATGGGACTTTTAATTAACTGTCTTTTTATTTCCTTAATGTATATATACTTAACATTGAGATCTCTAGATAAAATGATGTGGACATCTTAGGCCCTTTCTTATCATAATTTACAAATACTTCACAGAATTTTGAAACACCACAGCTCCACCAGCAGTACAGAAGAGTGCCTGTCTTTTGGCATCCCCACCAGCTCTGGGTATTCCCATCTTTTATCTCTGTTACCAATCTACTGGTTTGAGGTGAAGTTTCACTTGTATTTGTGTGAGATGAAAGAGTTTGGAGTCTGAATCTAAGGTCAGCAAAGGTCTTTATTCCTTCTCATGAGAAAGGACTTTACCGCCATTGCCTAACATGGCGTTTGCAGGGAGAGAGCGAGAGGTAGAATGCAGCCCATGGTTATATAATCTTCCAATGCAGAAATCCAACCCCCCCAACTGGTCTTAACTCTTATTGGTAGGGGAGCTGTCCCACAACCTAAGTGCGGGAATCTCTCTAAAACAAAGGACCTGGAAACATGTGGGTGTCCAATGAAAGCAGTCTTAACCTTATTTGGCATATCTTCTGCTGAGTTGGCTTTGGGGGAGGGTCTCCATTTCACCTTAGACTCCTGCCCCACCAATTCCATTCTTATCTTATTATCATAGACAAAAGGTTTGGAAAAACCAGTAAACTGGGTGGGTTATTGTTTAACTTCTCTCTCAAGTGGGAACCTTAGGAATTTTATGATTATCTGAACTCTTTGGAATTAAATTCCAATAGACATTATCCCTTCTGACTTCCCATGACTTGGTTTGAAGTCAGGCTAAAAATTCACTAGCGCTATCTTCTCACCTTGTAAAGATGGCGGTGGCGTGGGTACTCCCACCCTAATTAACACAATCTGGCCTTTTGCTTCTCCTTCCACTTCTGTCCTGGGCATTGCAGACAAACAGAAAAAAAGAAGTTTCACTTACCTCTTATCTGATCAAGATCTGAACTTCT
>CM053589.1:207047313-207078674 GCA_028646515.1 Pseudochirops corinnae | reverse complement strand
ATGGCCCATCAGCTAGCACCACCACCCCCCACCGCCCCCCACCCCCGCTTCCGGATCCAAGGTCTGGCTGGACATGTCTACCTCTTGGTCCAGAAATTGGGGTGCTGAGGCACGAATTCTGAGAGGCCCTTGTCAGGGACCACTAGTCAGCATCCCCCCTGAAAACTGCCTCCCAGTTGCCTCATCTCCTGGCCAGAGTCAATTGACCAGGTCAACCTCTTAGTCCAGGAATTTCCTAACTCCTGGCCACACTCAGCTGACCCCACCGACCACCAAATCACCCAGGCCTCCCCTTACCTGGGTCTGTGCACAGACTTATATGATTTTCAGTAATCTTTGTTCGCCCCTTTTGGCGTTTTCTGATCTCAGTCTCAGACCCCCTCGGGCCTCATTCTCCATAGAGAGGAGTCGCTCCCCCTCCTTACCAAGAGGTCACTGAGAAAGAGCCAGTGGCAAGTCCTTTACCTGTGGGTCAAGGCTGAGTAGCCCTCCATCTCTCCAGAGAGGAGTCCAAAATATCTTGATAGGATCGCCAAACTGTGTGAGATGAAAGAGTTCGGAGTCTGAATCTAAGGTTAGAAAAGGTCTTTATTCTTTCTCATGAGAAAGGACTCTACCCCCTGTCGCCCAACATGGCGTCTTCAGGGAGAGAGTGACAGGTAGAAGCCAGCCTTTGGTTATATAATCTTCCAATGCAGAAACCCAACCGGCCTTCACTCTTATTGGTAGGGGGGTTGTCCCACAACCTAAGCATGGAAATCTCTCTGAGACAAAGGACCCTGAAACATGTGGGTGTCCAATGAAAGCAGTCTTATTTGGCATATCTTCTGGTGAGTTGGCTTTTGGGGAGGGTTTCCATTGCTCTAAGCTTGAAGGTCAGGTGACTTAACTTTAGCCCTAGTGAGTACTGAAGCCATTCTAGATTTGATTTTTCAGGATGGGGAAACTTTACTATAAATTATCCCTCACATATTGATTCATATTTCTTTGATTATTAGTGATCTGAAACAATCTTTTATCTCATCAATAGAGTGCAATTTCTCTGTCTCTCTTCTCCTTGCACCTCTCCTCCTCCCCAACACCCAGCTCTGTCTTTCTTGAGAACTGTGGCGGAGAGGACAGAATTCTGAACTTGAAATGCAATTACAAGAGCAGAGTTGAAATCCCAGCTCTGTAGTGTGCAGCTTATGGGATCCCTTTATGAGCCTCAGTTTTCTTATCTGTAAGAAGAGGGGTTTGGTTGGTATGGCACTAAATATGTAACTTAATTTAGGTAAAATTGTCATTTTTATTATATTAGCTCAACCCAGCCATGAGCAATTGATGTTTTTTCCAATTAGTTAGATCTGATATTATTTGTGTGAAAAGTGTTTTGTACTTGTGTTCATAAAGGTACTGGGTATGTTTTGGCAGGTAGATTACCAAATATTTTATAATGTCTACAGGAAATTTAAATGGTGTTTCTCTTACTATCTCCTGCTGTTGGACTTCGTTGGAAATATATAAGAATGCTGAAGATTTATGTGGGTTTATTTTATATCCTGCAACTTTGCTAAATTTATTTATTGTCTCAAGAAGTTTTTTACTTGATTCTCTGGGATTCTACAAGTATATCATCATATCCTCTGCAAAGAGTGATAGCTTAGTTTCCTCTTTGCCTAATTTGATTCCTTTGATTTCTTTTTCTTCTTTAATTGCTACTGCTAACATTTTTAGTACCAGATTGAATAAGACAGTCATCATATTCACCTGGAGAGGCTTATACAAACTGATGCTAAGTGAGAAAAGCAGAACCAGGAAAAATTTGTACACAATCACAGACACAAGGTATGTGTGTTGACCAACTTTGATCAATTGGACTCTTCTCAGCAACGCACAGTTATAAGACAATTCTATAAGTCTCAGGATGGAAGGAGATATTTGCATTCAGAGAATGATCTAGAAAGAAGAGGGTTTAAATGGAGACTGAAGCAAAACATGCTATCGGTCTTTATCATGTTTGGTTCTCTTTCTTTTTCCCATTGCTCACTCCATTGGTTACAACCCTTCTATACAACCAGACTAATGTCCAGTGTGAAAGTATTTGCAGATCCTATACTTGATTGCATGCTGCCATGGGTGGGGGGGAAGAGGGAGAGGAGAAAATTTGAAACTCAAGGGATTTTGGAGCTGAATCTTCTAAACTAAAAGTAAATAAACAAATCAATTAAAATAAAAAAATAACTAAAAATAGAACATAAAAAAGAGGGGGTTGGACTAAATGACCTAAATGTATGAAGCTAAGTCCTTTGACCACTTGTCTCTTATGGAATACCAGCCACATATTTCCAATCTTCTTTTAAAATATCCTCAAAAAATATGCATTCCCTTGAATCATTTCTCAGAGGAATTATAGGTGCTAAGAAAACAAAAAGAAAGAGAGAATATGAATTGGTAATTCTGTGGCACGGTGCTATGGGCCATGTGGCTACTGGCCCTGCCTCAGGTCCTGGGAATGCAAATGATTGAAGGCAGCATTTTCTGCTATCACCCTCCTTTGGGGCTCAGGCCACCCTGGACTAGGATAAGACAGAGTTTTAGTGCCTAGAAAGGCACCTTGAAGGGGGTCATGGTGTTTGGAATGGCCTTCTCCATGTTTACTTCTCTGCTTGTTTAATTCTATGATTGTGCGTTAGCGCATTATGAATCCACACTTGCACTCTGAAAGTGGGCACTTTATTTCACAGTTCAGCTAGAAAGTACATAGCAGATAAATAATGCCAGCAGCTAATAAGCATTTTAATGGAAAAGGCATCCCGTTCAAATGATTAGAGGCATTTTGTCAGACATTGCCAAATGGGGGGAGAAGCTGGAGCAAAGTAGCCAGGTCAGCCCAGGCTGCCATGAGAAGGAAACTCATCTCTGTGGGGGCCATCTTCCAAGGACAACCAGAATTTGCACTGATAATTCTGTGCTGCCTGTCCTCCCTCCTGCCCCAAGTCAATAGTGACTGATCCCTTGAACATAATCGCTGCCTTTAACATGGCTCTTTCTGCTTTGGGAAAGCCTTTACTAGTCATTATTTCAATTCACTCTTTCAACAACCTTATAGTGCAGGGGTTTCAGGCATTATTAACCTCTCCATTTATTTTTCAGACATAAAAAATGAGTTTCAGGGAAGTGCAATGGTTTTCCCATGGTCACACGGCAAGCACACATTCAAGGAGTAAGATCCATAGCCACATGGCTCCTGGTTCTAGTATTCTTGCCAAGTAGTCACACTCTGAGTGAGTGAGGGTGTGATGAGGTACAGGATTTCTATTATGCACTGTTCTCATGTCACGTTGTTAACAGTTTCACCTCTCAAGGTTCTGTGGTGATTAAGCTGTGCTGGCCGCATTTGGGACCAGGTCCCAGGTGCTCATTATGTGTGTTCTGGGAGGGTGGAGCCCATAGTCCTTTTCCAGGAGATGCCTTCCTTCTTCTCCAGGAGAGACAGTTAGTCCATCACCTTCCAGGAAGTGTGCGAGCCCCAGGGAGGCCTCTGGTGATATGCCCCAAACTTGGTGTATTTCAGTCCTAGGGACATCATTTAGCAATTGAGCTCTTGGAGACCTCTGCTCATGGTCCCCCTCTAGCCCTGCTCCTGTCCTTCTGCACCTGTGAATACTTTCCCCATGTCTCACTGGCTTCAATTTACATTCAATTCACTGGTTTCATTTTCCTTGGCTCCTACGATGAAAGTCATTCTGCTTACTCTCCAAGAAGGCCTTTATTTTGTGCTCCTCTCAATTGGCAGGGATTTAGAGGTGGGATGATGGTCAGGTGTGGGGGATCACACACAAAAGCCATCCCACTATAGAGGTCCTGGCCTTGCTCAAAATGGCCTGTGCCAAATTTAACACTGTTTCAGTATCTCCTGTTATTTTGCAAAGAAAATGCTAGTGTTTCTATCCCACCACATCTGTAGAAGGTGATGAATTGTAGACTGTCTTGTTTTCCTCAGAAGTTTGAGGTCAGTTGGAGCTGCAGCATTCTTGCTTTATTTAAAGGAGATCATCATTGGCCTTTGACTGGAGTTAGGATTTCTCTGTTCTCTTCCAGCTTCACGCTCACTCCTAAATTATGTCCCTACTTTAACTTGTTTTAATTTCCTAGATTTATACTATTGGTTAGAGAAATGCTAATTGAAACAACTCTGAGGTACCACCTCACAACTATCAAATTGACTAATATGACAAAAAAGGAAAATGATAAATGTTGGAAGGGATGTGGGAAAACTAGGACACTAATGCATTGTTGGTGGAGTTGTGAACTGATTTAGCCATTCTGGGGAGCAATCTGGAACCATGTCCAAAGAGCAATCCAAGTGTGCATACTCTTTGATCCGGGAGTACTACTGCTAGGTCTGTATCCCAAAGAGATAAAAAAGGGGAAACAATTTTTACAAAATCATTTATAGCAGTTCTTTTTGTGGTGGCTAAGAATTGAAAACTGAGGGGATATCTATCGTTTGGGGATTGGCTGAACAAGTCATGGTGTATGGTTGTGATGGAATACTATTGTAGTATAAGAAATGATGAGCAGGATGCCCTCAGAAAAACCTGGAAAGACTAACATGAACTGATGCAAAGTGAACTAAACAGAACCAGGAGACCATGGAACAGAGTAACAATATTATACAATGAAGAACTCTGAGTAGCTTAGCTGTACTCAATAATCCAATGATAATACAATGATCCAACACAAACCCAAAGGACTCATGAGGATAAATGCTATCTGTCTCAAGAGAAAGAACTGATGCTGTCTGAATACACGCTGAAGTTCTGTCTGTCTGTCTCTCTCTGTCTCTCTGTCTGTCTCTGTCTATCTCTCTCTATCTCTTTCTCTCTATCATCTCTTTGGGATATAGACCTAGAAATGGTTTTACTGGATCAAAGGGTTTGTGCAGTTTTATAGCCCTTTAGCCATAGTTTCACATTGCTCTCCAGATTCCTTGGATTAATTCACAACTCCACCAACAACAGTACATTAGTGTTCCAGTTTCCCCACATCCTCTCAACATTTATAATTTTCCTTTTTTGTCGTATTAAGCAATCTAATAGGTGTGAAGTGGTGCCTCGGAGTTATTTTAATTTGCATTTCTCTAATCAATAGTGATTTAGAGTATTTTTTTTTTCATATCACTATAGTTAACTTTGATTTCTTTGTCTGAAAGCTATCTGCTCGAGTTCTTTGACTATTTATCAATTGAAGAATGACTTATATTCTTATAAATTTTATTTAGTTCTCTTAGAAGGTGCTTTTTAAAACTTAAAATGATTCATGGAACTCTAACAAGGACAAGACAGCTAGCAATTTGCACCAGGGTGCCAAGGCCACAGAGAGTATTCTCATTGAGCCCCTTTTCTGACCAACCTGTGCCTCTGCCTGCCATCTATTAATTGTTCCATCCTTTTTCCCCTCACTGAGGGATAGGGCATCAGGGATTCACTACAAAATGGGGCATGAGGACAGACTTTCTGAAAAAAAAATGGTTTGCCCCTTTGTGCTAAGCTAGTGGCACAGTAGAGCGAACACCAGTCCTGAAGTCAGGGAAGCAAAAGGTCAGCTCCAGTCTTAGACACTTACTAGTTGTGTGTCCTTAAGCAAGCCACTTTTGTTTGCCTCAGTTTCCTCATCAGTAAAATGGGGCAGGGCTGTTGTGAGGATTAAATGATATAACATTTGTGAAGTGCTTATACAGTTTCTGGCACATGGCAAGCGCTGCCTAAATAGTAGCTATTATTATTTCCTGTTATGAATGAACGTGACCAGTCTTCACTGTTCCTTCTATTGCCTCTCCTCTCTTCTGCTCCCTCAACTGTATTTTCCCTGGGTGCCAGAATTCCCAGTTATTTTGTACCATACCACATAAGTCATAGATGTTAGTGATTATTGTCAGGCACATGTTCCAGATCTGGCTATGTCATTCATCTCTACTGGCAACAAGACCTTAACTTCTTCCTCACTGAGAACCTGGAGCCTGCCCTGAGTCTCCTTGTTTTGATAGATCAGCCTTCACTTTGATTCCTGGATCACAGCGTCCGTGTCACTTCTTAAACTGCTTGGGATCATGCTATTCCAACACTTTTTTGGGTGTTGCCTTCTCCTATTACAACATACAATCCTTGAAGACTAGAACAGTCTTGAACAGTGTCTAGCAAATTGAAAGAATCTAAGAAATGCTCTCTCCATCCATCCATTCATCCATCCAATCACCCACACATCCATACATATCTGTCTCTCCAGCCTTCTGTCTCTCTCTATCTCTTTCCATTTTTCTCCCAATCTCTGTCTCTCCATCTCTATCTCTGTCTCACTATCTGCTAACAGGCTGAAGGATATTCCTAAGCAAAAAAAATCAGGATACTGGAAGAGGGAAGTATAATTTTTACAACAATCAAACAATGAGAAGGTGGGGAAAATGATGGAAGTCAGAATTGTGGAAATTGATTTAGCATAAAAAAGTTGAAAAATGTTTTTAGGACTAAAGGAAAACTATCATTGGAAGGGGAAAAAAACGTTCCTCATAGTTTCTCTTTGTATTATAAGTGGGGTAGGGTGGGGGTTGGAAGGAAGATGGAGATCAATGGGTATTCTGAATGTCACTATGAGTCCTAGTAAATCCTTTGGGAAAAATCCATTCAGACCAAGAAAGCAGGGTGTGAAGCAGCCTTACCAAGCAAGGAACGACTTTCATACTGTGGCAAATGACCATGTAGAAGCACGATTCTGCAGCAACTAATATATCATTCTTGAATAAACCAGATCTGAATAATCCTGTTCTTATTTAATTAATATTAGAAACAATGGAGCATAGGATGCCTTTGAAATGACTATTCAGGAGTAGATGCACTCAGGCTCCTAGGGAAGAATGCACATTCATAGAAAGGAATTGGAAGTAAATTGCCTACAGGCACAACTGAGTTTGCTCCTAAGCACTGCAGTTCAAGTACTGGGCTGGGAGTCAGGAACTCCTCAGCTCTGATCCTGAGTCTCAGACTTTCCAGGTGCATTACTCTAGGCATGTTATTTCACTTTCCTCATTTGTAAAACGTGATAGCATTATGTGTAATCACTGTCTAGTGCTCCCAGATGAGGGGCAGGTTCAACTCAGATCATGCCTGTGGAGTGCTTTGCAAGCCACAGCGATCCATAGAAATGTGAGTGATCATTAACGCAGCCTTGTCTTTTCTTTTCTCTCTGAGTCATCATACAATGTTAAAAAAAATGAAGCATCTACTCAATTAGTGGCTTTTTAGCAGAGTTCAGAAAACCTCATCAAAATGACAGCAACTCTTCATTTATTTATCATTCCACACATATTTAGTACCTCCTGTGTCCAGAGGACTGTGCACAGTCTTGAGGGAAGCTTCAATGGTTAGACAAAAGATTGTCCCTGCCTTAATGGGCTTTCCAATTTAGTGATTGATTAACCTTGGGTAAGTACCCGGACTTTGGTGACCTAGAGATAATGTTGACCTATATAAATTGCAAGGGATTAATTATGTAGAGGGTGGATTTTGCTCATCACTTGAGACTATCTCAACTCCAGATGGATGTTGGTGGTTTCTATTTTCTGAGAAGAATGAATTTCTGGCACAATTAAACCAAGAACAATGAGTTTGCTAGCTCTTAATCGCAGGGCTCTTTAGGGAGCTCTCCCATGTCCTATGAAATTTGGTCACCCAGAAGAGGAGAATTAGAAATGACAAATAAAAAAGCCTTCTTCAGTTAAGAACTCGCATAAAACATTTTTATTCCTTATTCCTCAAACAGACACATGATTTAATTAGCCACAGGATTTGTGGAACTGGCCCCATAGTGCCTAATGTGCTTGGGGAGGTTTTCATTTTAGGGGAAAAAACCTCAACATCAGCCTGCTCAGTTTATCCCAATGAAAAGACCTCAGAGAAATCAGTGGCACAGCTGCTTTGATGTCAGTCAAGTGAACACAGTGACAAACTCACTGTCACCCTGAACTCCAGCTCAATGGGTCCTAGACCTCAACTACTGTCACGTGTTCAGGGAGGATCTATGCTTTTCTATTCGGAAAGCACAGGGATTAACAGACTAAGATAAAATGTACAGGAATTATCCAAGTCAAGATCATTGACAGGAATCCCAGGGAGGAAGGATTAGAAGATGAATGGGCAAAGGGATTTCACCACGTAAGAGGAGAGCGCTGGAGACAAGAGGCAGTAGATGTGGGGCATGATGATTGAGGGACCCAGGAGTCAGAATCACAATACTGCTCCTATTGGCTCAGCTAGTGGTAATAGAGAGACACACGATGGATTTCCCAAGGCTAGAATGTTAGCAGGGACTTTAAAGACCATCCAATTGAACCCCCCTCATGGGGGCTCAGAAGAAATGTCCTCTTCTTCTCTCTGCTGCTAGCATCATCTTTCTTTTTTTATTTAATAAATTTATTTATTTATTTTTAGTTTGCAACATTCAGTTCTACAATCTTTTGAGTTCCAAATTTTCTCTCTGTCCCTCTCCTCTCCCTGCCCTCCACGGCTCCATGCAATCTGATATAGGCTCTACAAGTACCTTCACCTGAAACATTAGTCAAGTTGTAAAGAAGGATTGTAACCAATGGAATGAACAATGAGAAAGAAGGAAGCAAACAAAAAAAGAGAAGGAGTAAGTAGTTTGCTTCAATCTGCATTCAGACTCCGTAATTCCTTCTCTGAATGTGGAGAGCCTTTTCCATCATGAGTCTTTCAGAGTTGTCTTATAGCCTTGCATTGCTGAGGGGAGCCCCGTCTGTCAAAGTCAGTCTGTAATTGTGTACGATGGTCTCCTGGTTCTGCTCCCCATTCGATTATGTATTCTTTCCTCAAACATTCACACTTTCTATGGCTCCCTATCACCTTCTGAATGGGGGAGGAGGGGTAAACAGGGAAGTTTTCTGATCATCTTGATAAACTTAGCTGATAGCAAGTCACTTTGGGGGCTTTGTATATGTCTCAGGGACTAAATGAAGTCTGATTATCAGAAATGAAGTGAGTACCTCATAATTGTAGACCAGTAAAAATGAGCTTCGTGCCGATTCAGTCGCTTCTAACCCCTTTGTCCTCTGAACCATTTTATCCTTTTTCCCCTTTCTACAAACAGACCAGAGATCAGAGACATGACAGGTGACCTTGGTCCCAATTGACTCTGCCTCAGCCCCAGAGGTGGCAGCAACCAGGGCAGGAAAAGTTCTGATAGCTAAGGTTCCAAGTCTCTGAAAGTCTTAAGTAGGCCTTAGAAAACCAAAACAATGATGTTGGACAGTTGTGGGCTCAATCACGGTCCCAAGAGAGGGGCGACCACCTGGATGACTTGTGGGAGTTTGGAACTCCCAGGCTACTAATATTATTGTGCTACTATCAATGTGGTTTTTTTTTGCAATTCATCTAGTTTTCATATACATTGTTATACACACACATATTCACAGATATATAAGCATATATGCATACAAACATTTTTACATCTTCACATATATGCACATACAGGCCATATGCATGCACTCACAAACATATACATATATGAATGCACACATAATACAAACATGTATATAAACACATGTACATATGCAGATGTGCACACATATACACATTCACATATACATACATTTACCTATACTCATACCTATGCCTACCCCTACATACTGCTGACCAGTGAAGACTAAATTGGCTAGTGTGTCTTCACCCTCAGGATGCTTGCATCTCAAGGCTAGTAAACTCAGAGCCTGCACATTAATCTCCTTGCCCCCCAGCCTCTTTCTGCATTGGTACCATTAGAGTTCAGCTCATCCTTCTGTCCCTGACCCTGCCCCT
Organism: Pseudochirops corinnae; assembly: GCA_028646515.1. Lineage (NCBI taxonomy): Eukaryota > Metazoa > Chordata > Mammalia > Diprotodontia > Pseudocheiridae > Pseudochirops > Pseudochirops corinnae. Next base: position 207,068,823 of record CM053589.1, on the reverse strand, counting down.
CACTCCTTATGGGGCAGTTTAGAAAACTGTTGTTTTTCTTTCATTTTTGAAGAGTATCAGTGACATTATGGGATGATGCATTGACTCGTGCGTGAATTGGATTTAAGTGAGGTGAATTGCAAAACGTTTTCAGCCTCTGTCTCTCTTCCACAGTCATTGAAGGCCAATGACAAGGCAGAAATCGTGATCAGTGACAATGGCCTTGCATGCAGGGGGTGACCTTGGCATTTTTGATGTCTGACCAAGCTCTAAGCTCTTCACAGCACCTGTTTCAGTCACCTTCATGGCCATTGGAACAAATTGTTCTCATCCACCCATTCCATTGGGAGAAGTCTTCAGGTGCTTGGGGTAGATACCCCCTTAACTCACTAATGATTTTGAGACCCCTCAGTTACCCTCATCCTGGTTCAGCCCATCTGCCAAGATAGTGTTACTGGGCTGTGGTCTCTATGAACAGCTTCTTGGAGCCATAGGCGAGAGGTGGGTGAAAGGTGGAAAAGCAGTCCTGCAAAGGACTTGGCAAGCCTTCACATCGGAGCTCTAAACACTCCATAAATAGCAGGTCAGTCTCCCACTGGGATCATTTGATGCTTTATTTAAAATTCTCTGTAAGTCTGAGCCCAGAAGAGCTCAGGACCTTCAAGCAGATCATGTATGCTGCCCACTGGAGGTATGGAGGCCACACACAGAGGTTCTCCTTGCTAACAGTTATTCTCTGCTTTCCTTTGTGAGTAGCAGTACAATTTGCTAAAGGATGTTACCATGTGGGCCATCTCAATCTGAACCTTCCCCCTCCCCAGCACTATGCATGAGGAAACATGCCCACACATGTACATACATGCACAGGCACACATACCATTTCAGACTCATCTCTGTAATTATGAGGATAGGAAGCTAAAGTGCAGGGAGCCAGTGAGATGATGAAGAGATTGTGGCAGGTGGGAATTGCAGGAGAGAAAGAAGATGTATTGGTTTCCAGGATATTCCACAGCAGGCAATCAATGTAATAGCTAGTCACCAATAAGGCATGGTCTGTGAAATGAAGTTCAGGAGATGAGGGCTCAGCCACAAATATGCTGTGTGACCTTAGACCTGCCACTCAGAGAAGTGGAGGATCAGAGCTCTACAAGAAGAAGGGACATCAGAGGTCATTGAGTCTAATTCTCTCTCTGGACCTCAGGGCTCACAATTATAAATGGAGAGTGAACTAGATGGATGCAAAGGCCCCTTCCAACTCTGATGCTATGAGCCATTAAGTAATTTCCACAATAACACTTCTGTGTTATGGGATGAATTCTTCTCAGTCAAGATGAACATTGAAAAGATGAGCATGGGACCTGTTAATGTGCCAAGAATGGGAATATTTACATGCTGGAGCCCACATAAGCAGATGGCACAATTTACACACTGCATTGTAATACACAGTTCAGGATATGACTGTCCAAGCCCACAAGGAGCTGTCACTCATAACTGTGGCTCCCGTGGACTACTTTTGGGGAAGATTGGAAGAGAGATTAGTGGAAGCATTATATCTGAGCTCTCCAGTGAAGTCAGCAGCATGGTCTTGACTCATTCATCAATGCTAATGGTCACTCTTCTTAGGTTCTGGGCTATCTTAAAGTAAGAGGATGTCAGACTTTCAGAGTAGAAGACTCACAGGATCACAGAATTCAAGAATCTCTCTGTTTCACACTTTCAGAACCCATGCATCCTGGGATGAAGAGTTTTCAAAGTCACAGAACTCAACAGTCACAGAGACTGGGGATCTTAGGCTTTCAGAGCATTGGGGCACCACAGAGGGGTCAGGCAGCAGAAACTAAGAGGGCAGAATCAAGCCCAAGACTCCACCCTTAATGTGGGAGAAGGGAAGCCCAGCTCAGAACTTGGAGACAGCCAAAACAGAAAGCATCTCCATCATGTTTTCTACAAAACTATAGAAAATGGCTCTCCACCTTGTCATTTGCATGCTCCACATTAGGTATTCCAAGGAACCTAATTTTGTGCAGCAGCAGGCATTGTAGCAGCTCACTGTTTGTTGGGAAATGAATTCCAAAGCCTGGAAATCAGATGGCTGATTAATCCCTGTGCTCATCAAACAGACTGTAGTAGAGAGATAGGCTGAATCTGGGCAGTCCCATGCAGATTCTTCCAATAATTTGGTCCCAGTTACAGAAATGGGGAAAAATCCCCAAATGCAGCAACAAGCACCTTTGTTTGGACACTTATGAGTAAAGTCCAACGCCCAGGACTTCTTCAGTGGACTCCTGAAGGGAGACAATTGGTCACTGATCATCCTAGTGGAGATTACCTTATGGAAGGGACTAATTTTCAATCTTGAAACAATATTACAGTCTCATGATAACCAGTGGAAACCATGGCCTGGCCACTCAGTGACATGTGGATAGTGACAGCAGATCATTGGGCAAATGGGAAGTGCTGTTAGTTCAATATGAACAGAGCCAAGCTGTTCCGGGTATATCAGGAGGTGATTAGAGAGACTAGCTTCTCATCCATGGAAACTTAATGTGTTACCCCCTCTGATGATGGAACTGTTAAGACCTGGCACACTTGACATTGCCATGAAGTAAGACCTCTTTGAGAGTATGCCACACAAGTAAAACAGACAGAAGGCTTAGGATGTTCAGGAATCAAAGAGAGTCAACAGTCAAATAAGTCTCTATAGACCTACCACATGTCAGGAACTGTGGTAAGCCCTCTACAATATTATGTCATGTGATCCTCACGAGAACCCTGGGAAGTAGAGGCTATTATTATTATCCCAATTTTACAGTTGGAGAAACTGGGGCAAACAGGTTAAATGACTTGTCTAGCATCAATCACAGCTAATAAGAGTGTGAGGCAGTATCTGAACTCAGGTCTTCCCAAATCCAGGCCCAATGCTGCTTGCACTAAGCCGCCTATGGGCCTCCCAAGGGTGGCCTGGGGAGACTAGAGAACAGCCATCATTGTCATGCCATCCATAACTCTCTTAGTGCATCCTCAGATCAGGTTAGTGCAGTGGAATAGGCTGTACCATAGCTGACCTGCATTGAACTTGTGGTCCACCAAAATCCCAGATCTTTAGAAAAAGACCTAGGGACATAATGAACAGTGTTGACACCCTGGGCAGGCAGCCTTCATCACACTTTTAAGTCAATTTTACAAAAACAGAAGAGGTGGATGGAGTGTTCAACTAGGATTAGCCTCTCTGGGGGTAGGGCTTGCCAAGCCCTTCTCAGGTTTGGTGTCTGCCTGGTGCTTGCCCGTGGCAGCATGAAGTTGTAGCATATGCACTGGCCACATCCTGGTAGAACCACCTCAGCAGAAGGGCTAAACCTCATGGAGGGTAACTGACAGGTCTCAAACTCATCAGTGAATTAGGGAGTGTCTATCCCGAGCGTGGGAAAACTCCCAGTGAAATGGGCAGATGAGAACAATTTGTTTCAACACTCACAAAAGTGGCTAAAGCAGGCATTATGGAGTGATCAGACATCAGAGATGCCAAGGTCACCCCCTGCATCCTGGCCCATTGCCAGTGGTCATGATTTCTGTCTTCCCATTGTACTTCAGTAACTCTGAAAGAGAGAATAAGGCTGATGACTTTGCAACTCTTCCTCACTTAAATCCACTTCACACATGAGTCAAGACATCATCCCAGGATGTCCCTGGTTCTCTTTGAAAATGAAGGATAAACACCAGAAACAAGAACAGAAGTTCTTAAAGCAGTTTCAGTTGAGTGGGATAGGCAAGTACTTACAAGGGTGGTTTTAACCCCATGGGAAGGAAGTACTCAGATTACTAAAACAGACAGACAGACAACATCCCCCAAACTAAACCCATAAAGTCTTGATGCTATTGTAATACAAAGATCTCTTTGTTACCTCGATGGTGCTTCCCTGACTTATCAGTCTGGTGACCAGGTCACAAAATGAAATGTGGATTATTCTGGCACAACCTGTTCTTGATGAAGCCATGCTGCATTTTTGTGATTGTTGTTTCTTTTTCTAGGCATTTATAGAGCTTTTCTTTCATTATACACCCACTATGTTTTCTAGGAATCAAAATTAAACTAAGTGGTCTCTATCTTGAAGATTTCCACACTGCCCCTTCCACACTTTTTAAAATTGCAATGTTCTTTGGGCTTCTCCAATGGCATGACTCCCTTTCTCTGTGAAATTTCCAAAGTAACATTTTTATGCAAATCAAAGTCTAACAATACATGCCATGGTGGTAAAAATTAATTATGCAACTTTGAAGCTTCCTTTGAGCTGTCATTGTGTGTTTCTGGTTATCTTAGCTGGTTCTGAGGGACTCAGACATGGTGAAAAGGCAGGCTTGTCAGTGGGTTTTTCTAATGCTACATTTTTTGATCTCTTCTACCATCTTTATTTCCTCTCTTCTGCTCCAACTATCTCACTCAGTATCTGGAGTCCCATTCTTGCTCTAGCTGACTATTAACCAATCTTCACCATTGAAGAAGCTAGCTGAAAATAAATGAATTAGAATCTCTTTTCTGGAACAACTTTAAAAGTGGGGAATGTAGGATGTTGGTGACAAATGAGGGGCCACAAAGACATCTAACCCACAACAGACAACTGCTATCCTCATTCTTTCCACCACAGAAGTGAATAAAAATGTGTGCTTTTGCCGTCCTTTAAAAAGACACCAAATTATATGTCAATAAATCTGAAAATCTAAGTGAAATGGAAGAATATTTACAAAAATATAAATTGTCCACATTAAGAGAAGAGGAAAAAAATACTTAGCCCTATTTTTGAAAAAGAAATTGAACAAGCCATCAATGAACTTGCCAAGCAAAATCCTCATGACCAGATAGGTGCACGAGTAAATTCTACTAAACATTTAAAGCAATTAATTCCAATACTATATAAGTTATTTTGGGGAAAAAATGGTTAAAGAAAGAGTTCTATGAAGTTTCTTTTATAATTCAAATATAGTGTGCATGCTTAAACCAGAAAGAGGCAAAATAGAGTAAGAAAACAATAGCCCATTTTCCCTAATGAATATTGATGCAAAAATTTTGAACATAATAATAGAAAGAAGGTTACAGAAATATAAAACAAGGATCATGCATTATTGTTAGGAGGTATTTAGACCAGAAATGGACAACTAGTTCAATATTCTAGGAAAACTATCAACACGATTGACCACTTCAATAAAAAAACCAACAGAAATCATATGATAATCTCACTAATTAGAAAAAAAAAGCTTATGACAAAATATAAAACTCTAGGGGCAGGTAGGTGGCACAGTGAAGAGAGCACTGGCCCTGGAGTCAGGAGGACCTGAGTTCAAATCCAGCCTCAGACACTTTACACTTACTAGCTGTGTGACCTTGACAAGTCACTTAACCCCAATTGCCCTACCTTCCCCCCTCCCCCCCCAAAAAAAAATCACATCCGAAAGCATAAGAATAAAGGGAGCATTCCTTAAAATGATAAGCAGTATCTATCTAAAAGCTATCTATTGGTAAGCATTATCTGTAATGGAGATAAACTATAAGCCTTCCCAATAAGAGCTGAAGTGAAGGATGTCCATTATCTCCACTATTATTCAATATTACACTGGAAATGCTAGCTATAACAATATGAGAAGAAAAAGAAATGGGAGGAACTAGAACAGGCAATGAGGAAACAAAGCTATCATGCTTTCCAAGTCTTTCCAGAATATATGATGTTATACTTAGAGAAGTCTAAACAAAACATTTTTGCCACAAATAAAGTCACATCTAAACAGTTAGAAAAATTGAAAAGTATAAATTGCTCATGGGTAGGCCAAGCTATGATAAAAATGACAATTCTACCTAAATTAATTTATTTATTCAGTGCCATAGCAATTAGACTACTAAAACATTCTACAGAGCTAGAAACAATAATAACGAAGTTCATCTGAAAGAACAAAAGGTCAAGAATATATGGGAATTAATGAAAAAAAAAAAGGGAAGGCAGGTGGTCCAGTTACACCAGATCTCAATCTGTATTATAAAGCAGTCATCATCCTAACAGTCTGTTACTGGCTAGGAAAGAATGGTGGATCAATGAAATAGATTAGGTCCATAATAAACAGTAACAAATGACTGTAGTAATATAGTGTTTGATAAACCCAAAGATCTGTCCTTTTGGGACAAGAACTCACTATTTGACAAAAACTACTGAGGAAACTAGAAAATAGTTTGGTGGAAACAGTTATGGACCAGTGTTTCACACCATACACCAAGACAAGGTCAAAATGAGTACATGATTTATACATAAAGGATAAAAATATGGAGTAAGGGGAGCATGGCTTGTTGTTTGTCCTTCATTTGCAAAGAGGACCTGACATTGGGGAGGTGATTTTATGACATGCAGATGAATTGGATTTAAGTGAGGGAGGGCTGTACAGTCACCAGCTTCACTTTGTCCCCCAGAGCCATTTGGGTCCAGTGGCCAGATATGGATCAGGACAACTGGAGATGGCCTAGAGTGCAGTGGGGGACTTTGGCCTTTTCAAATTAGGGTCCTTAACAGGTCTAAGTTTGGCTGAGGAAGTGCCCATTCAGTGAGTAAAGCTTAAGAAAATGAGGCAAAAAAAATGGCCTTTAAAAAAATTAGATCTGGGAGGGAAGACCTTCAGGGTTTCTGGCCAAAACAGAAACAATTGTTATTTACATCCATTCTGGGCTAATCAGGGTCTAGAAAGCGACCAAGTAAGGTTAAATATGGGACCAGAATGAATTGGGGTTAAGACTGGTCTTTACCTGTCAAAAATGTGGATAAACGAAGCATTTAAAATCAAACAGGAGATAGAACACATTAAGAGATATAAAATGGATAATTTTGATTACATTAAATTAAAAAGGTTTTGTACAAACAAAGTCAATGCAGTCAAGATTAGAAGGAAAGCAGAAAGCTGGGCAATTTTTTTTTTTTTTATAGCCAAGTGTCAATGATAAATGCCTGATTTCTCAGATATATTGATGACTGAGTCAAATTTATAAGAACACAATCATTCCCCAATTGAAAAATGGTCAAAGGACATGAACAGGCAGATTTTAAATGAAGAAATCAAAGCTATATAGCCATATTAAAAAAAGGTTCTAAATCACTATTGATTAGAGAAATGCAAATTTAAACAATTCTGAGGTCCCACCTCACACTGATCAGATTGACTAATATGACCGAAAGGAAAAACGATAAATGTTGGAGAAACTATGGGGAAAATTAGGACAGAAATGCATTGTTGGTGGAGTTGTGAGCTAATTCAACCATTCTGGAGAGCAATTTGGAACTATGCCCAAAGTGCAATCAAAGTGTGCATACCCTTTGATCTAGCAACACCATCACTAGGTCTGTGTCACAAAGAGATAAATAAAAGGGAAGAGGAATTATTTGTACAAAAATATTTATAGCATTTCTTTCGTGGTGGCAAAGAATTGGAAGTTGAGGGGATGCCTATCAGTTGGGGAGTTGTGGTATATCATTGTGATGGAATGCTATTGTGCTATATAAGAAGTGGAAAAAAAACAACAACTTGGAAAGACTTAGGTGAACTGATACTAAGCAAAGTGAGTGGAATCAGAAGAGTATACAAAGTGACGGAGATATTGCGCAATCATCAACTGTGAACGACCTAGTACTTATCAGTAGTACCATGATCCAAGACAATTCCAAATGACTCATGATGAAAAGGGATATTCACCTCCAGAGAGAGAACTGATGAAGTCTGAATACAGATTGAAGCATATTATTTTTTCCTTTCTTTATTTTTAATGGTGTTTATATCTGCGTCTTCTTTCACAGCACGATTAATATGTAAATAGATTTTGCATGATTGCACATGCACAATCTAGATCAAATTGCTTACCATTGCAGGGAGGTGGGAGGATAGAAAGGAAGAGGTCAGGGGAGGGAGGGAGAGAATTGGGAACTTGAAAAAAGTTTAAAAATAAACGTTAAAAATTATTTTTACATGCAATTGGGAAAAAATTTAAAAAAAAAATAAAAAGCCACCAAAATCTGAACCAAATTGTCATGTAAAGGAGGCTTAGGCCATTGTTTCAGTCTTAAATGGCTCATTAACTTTCACATACAACTCCATTCCACCATAACTTTAATCTGTGCTTTTAGTCATAAGATGGATGGGGAACGAGTATGTGGATGGGTCAATATAAAACTCTTCTCTGGCATCATTCCAAGATGACAGAAAGAGAATTTCACAATCACATCTTCTGATTCTTCTATTTAGTTTTCAGTATCAGACATTGTAATCAATCTCAACCAAGTGACTTGAATTCATCAGGGGCCTCTCAGTGCCCTCAAAGTCTCTCCACAATTATCTTAGCTATATATTCATTATGGGCTATTGGTGATGTAAGCTCTACCATATCCTTCCTTGGTAGGGAAAATAGAAACAAAGTAAATGAATTAAATATTCTGGCCTTCCCTCTGTCTCCTCTCATGGCCAGCCCATCTGCGCTGAGGTCTGTCTGTTCTTTGGCTATTTTCTGTGTAATAGAGTTTGCTTCTTTTTTAAGAAAACAAAATTCCAAACTATTGAATTATTCTTAGTGTCTCCAAGAAACCTTAGCTTATTCAGAGCTTCAGACTTCCAAATGATATCTTATAAGACCATGAACATTTTCTATTTACCTGGCTATCAATGACGTCTTCTGTGCATGTCTCTTAAATAGTATAGGCCTAGATTTCAGTATCCCAAATCCCATAAGCTGATATGTTGGGTACCCATAAATCAACTATTTGCTTCTTTCATCAGGGTTCTGTGGTGGTGGAAATCTGAAATAACTGAGAAAACAAAGGTTTGAGCTTCTGAACATATCAATTTATTAACTCATGCATGCTAAATGTATCACAAATTGGGACCAGGCATCTTTGACTTGGTAATGGACCCCAAATACAGGGCGAGACAGGTTTTATGCCTTATTAGAAAAGAAGAGCATATAAGCCAGGATACAAGACTAGATAATCTGATTTCAAGTTGGAAGAAAGATTAGGGCCCTTCTGAGTTGAGATGGACAGAAGAAACAAGGGTATTCTCTGAAATCAGAAACAGAAGTGGCCCCTCTCCCCAAGTGTCAGCATTTAATCAAAGGAGCAAGGAAACATGAACTGCTTGACCAGTATGGAGCCCGTTTTCAGATAAAATGTCGCTTGCTTGTGTAATTTTGAGAAAACTCCTTGTGTCAGTCTTTGCATCTGACCAAGTTTCTGGTCAGCATAACATAAGTCCTTAGTTAAGGATCTTTAAGCCTTGAGATAGAGGTGATCCAGCTATTTGGAGTAGATTCAAACAAGGCACTTTGTTTTTCTCATTATTCCCATAATTGAATAGAAAGGGATCTGAGGCAGCTCCAGAATTTTTCACAAGACGGAGGCAGTGCTGTCCCCCAAATCCCCACAATTCCCTTAGTTCTAGGTATAATGCGGAAGCATTGAATGTTTTCTCCGCTGCTCTGGTCCATGTGCCCCTACTGGTGTGCTTCCCTCATACATTGTAAGCTGATGTCAATCAGTCAGTCTTTCTTAATTAGCTACGAAGAGATATTTACTAAGGTGGAGTAATGGTTTCTTTTTGTCATTCATTCTCAGAGGATCAAAATGACATCGCTATGCTAGAGTCAAGTTTCAGTGTGTTTGACTGTGACTTATCAGGCCAATATGGGGTTGGACTGCTCTGCCACAGGCAGGGCACAAATAGTCTGTGGGAACATTTGGGGTTGATTCTGTAAATTTGTGTATCTTGTGTTTCCTCTGGGTTGTTTCAATTCTGGTTTGCTCATAGAGTGCAGTCTCTTCTCTGATGTGGCCATGCCATGCCAGGTGGTCCTATGCCAGCGTTTCCCATCTCACTGGTTCTTAAGAACCAAAGTTGTCATTGTTGTTTTTTTTTTTTATTTCAGCAAAGCATTTTATAAATTCTCACACTGTCATTGTGAGCAACTGACCATTGTCAACCTGAAGTCAGAATCCAGTAAAGGGCCCTTTGTTGTGATTCAGTTCTTTCCGTTGTGTCCTACTATTTTTTTTCTTTAATTTTTATTTTATTTTTAGTTTTCAACATTCATTTCCACTAGATTTTGAGTTCCAAATTTTCTCCCCATCTCTCCCCTACCTCTACCCCAAGATAGCAAGCATACTGATTACTCCTTCCCCCAGTCTTCCTTCTCTTCTATTCCCCTATTTCCTCCTTACTCCCTTTATGCTTCCTTTCTAGTAGAGCAAGATTGATTTCTATATCCCATTGACTGTATATCTTATTTCCCATTTGCATGTAGAAACAATTTTTTTCACATCGGTTTTTAAAACTTTGAGTTCCAGATTCTCTCCCTTTTTCCTTCCTCACCCAGTTCAGTACAGGTTATGTAATACATTTCCATAGTAGTCATATTGTGAAAGACTAACTGTATTTCCTTCCATCCTATCCCACCCCCCATTTGTTCTATTTTCTCCTTTGACCTGTCCCTTTTCAAGCGTTTGCTTCTGATTACCCCCTCAAGCAATCTGACCTCCCTTTTATCTTCTTCCCCTCTCATCCTCTTCCCCTCTGTTTTCCTGTAGGTTAAGATACCCAGTTGAGTGTGTATGTTATTCTCTTCTTAAGACAAATCCAGTGAAAGTAGGGTTGACTCATTCCCTTTCACCTCCTTGCTTTTCTCTATTGTAAGTTTTCTCTTGCCTTTTTTATATGATATAATTTACCCTATTCTATCTCTCCCTTTCTCCTTCTCCCAATATGTTCTTCTCTCACCTCTTAATTCTATTTTTTAGATATATATTCAACTCACCTTGTGCCTTCTGTCTATGTGTATATACACACACATAGACGTATATACATACATATACACATATACATACATACACACATGTATGTGTATATATGTGTGTATACTCTCTCTCTCTCTTTCTTTCTCTCACTTCCCTTCAACTATCCTAATACTGAAAAATGTCTCTTGAGTTACAAATGTTGTCTTTCCATGTAGGAATGCAAACAAATCAATTTTAATAGGTTCCTTATGATTTCTCATTCCTGTTTACCTTTTCATGCTTCTCTTGCTTCTTGTATGGGAAAGTCAAATGTTCTGTTCAGCTTTGATATTTTCATAAAGGATTCTTGAAAGTCCTCTATTTCATTGAATTTTCATAATTTTCCCTGAAGTATAATACTCAGTTTTGCTGGGTAAGTGATTCTTGGTTTTAATCCTAGCTCCTTTGGCCTCTGGAACATAGTATTCCAAGCCTTTCAATCCCTTAATGGAGAAGCTGTTAGATCTTGTGCTATCCTGACTGTGTTTCTAAGAACCAAAGTTCTTAAGAGAGACCTTGAAAGTGTCCTTGTATTGCTTCTTCTGACCACCATGTGAACTAAGGTGGAACAATAAGTTCTTATACACATCTTCCTACATCAAGCCAGGGACACTGTGCTCCAGAATTCCATAGAGTTCAGAGGGTAGTGGCTACAACATTAGAGAATACTTGTGGCAAAGTGCTAGCTACTAGCGCTTGTCTTTTTATAATTTCTATTCTTCCCTTCATCACGAATTCACAAAATATACTTCTGGCATTGTTTAGCTTTCTTCTGAGTCCAAGACTTGCCTTTCGTCAATGGGTGTCATTGCCTTTCTAGAGTATATCAGGAATTCTCTGTTCATGACAAAATCTTATCAGTGACTACTATTCTTCTGATAAGAATGGATGAATAAAAATAACAATTCTCTCCTCTCTTCCTCCCTATTATATTTTCCTTTCAAGGGATTGGTTGAAGATATTCTTTCTTCTAAGCTGACCTATCACTCAAAAACTAGGTTCTGAATAGGCTTGTTATTTTACTCAAGACCCAAGGTTGTGATTGAATTTCTTCAGTTTATCCCAACACACTTCCTATGAAATACCATTTCATTTCATCTAGTGACTTTCATTTTTTATAAATTGATTAAAGATGCTCTATAACAATTTAATGTCTTTGATTGATTGATTCAATTGAGTATTCTCACTTGCCACAGGCATTAGAGTTGGAGCATCTCTCTAATTACTTTAAATAGTTTAGGTCATTGATTCAGTTATCCTCACTCTTATTTTAACACCTGAGGTATTTGATTGATTCTTTATGTTAATATTAATTTTAAACAACCATTTTTCTTGATTTTACATTGTAAAACAAGAGATATGACTTAAGAATCATTGAACTATCTGAAAATCATGACCAAAAGAAGAGACTAGATACCATATTTTAGACTTTGTGAAAAAAATTTACCTTACTATTTTAGAACCAAAGGCTAAAATGAAAATTGAAAGAAGCCATAAATAATCTCCTGAAAGAAGCCCCAAAATAAAAACTCCAGAAACCTCATTATGAAAGATCAAAGCTTTCGGGTAAAAAAAAAATTATTGGAAGCATTTTGAAATAAAAAAAAATGACTACTGAAGAAACAGTCACTATCAAACAGGATTTAGAAGCTACCACAAAAACAGGAATGAAGAACATGGGATACAATAATCTAAAAGCAAAGAATGTATATAGATGTATGACCAAGAATAACTTACCCTTCAAGATCTAGTATAATTCTACACCAAAGAATGTTTAACTAAGTAAAGTACTTCTAAGTATTCCCAATGAAAAAGACCAGATATGAATAGAAATTTTAAAATATAAATATAGAAAGACAAAAAGATAATAAATATGAACAATCAGAAGGGACTTTATAAAGATAAGGTTTTTACCATTGTAATGGAGGGGGGGAGTGGGTGGTACAAATGTTTGCCCAGTTACTTAATGTCAATATAAGGGGTAAGAGTGGATGGAAGACTTGGTAGTGATTATTTATATTTCAATGATATTAAAAGAAAGGAAAAGGAGCATGAGAAAATACCCTAGAGAAAAAAGGGGAAACATTGGTTGGGGGAATTTATTATTTCATTTTATCAGAGGACACAAGTAGAAATATATGTAAATATGGAAAAGTTTGGAGAAGTAAGTGTCATTGGAATGTTAAATGCATTTGAACCACTCTGAAGGAGTGTATGAAACATGTACACATACAAATATTTTGTTACAGAAATACATTTAACTCAAAATGGAAACAGGAAACAATGCAAAAAAGAGAAAGAGAAAAATGAAAAGGAGGATAGATTAAGGGAAGGATTTGCCACAGATAAAACAAACAATAAATAAAAAAAACCAATATTATTCCTCTGAAAGGAAAGAAAGGGTAAGAAGTTTGAGTGGCATCTTGGTAAGAGTAACAGAAATGTTAGGGAGCAGAATGTGACTGCATGAAGCAGAGAGTTGTGCGGCAAACCATACTCTTTTTCCATAACCTACTTCTTTGTAATAAGTGAGTAAAGAACAGTGAGAAGAAACAGTACAAGAGAATATGTTGTAGGCAATGCACATTTGGTAAGTATAATTGTGAATATGAATGGAATGACTCACCCACTAAATGAAAGAGGGTGGCAGAATGGATTAGAAAACATAATAAAAAACTCAAAAAAGAAAAACAACATAATCCAGCATTCTGTTGTTTTTAAAAACATATTTGAAGCACAAGAATTCACAAATAGCTAAAATGTAGAATGGGAACAGAGTCTATTGGGTTTCAGATCAATTCAAAATATCTTGGGTAGCAATCATGGTCTTAGATAAAACAACAGCAAAAACCAGACTTGATAAAAAAATAACAGGAAAAGCTATATTTTATTAAAAGGTATCATGGAAAATGGATGCATTCAATTTCAGTAATTAACATAAATGCACTAAACAGCATAGGGGGTAAGAACTTTAATAGAATTTTAGAAAAATGAGATATGATTCTCTTCTGGTGATCATTACATGGAGGGAACAAAAGGGAGCATACTTATTTTCCAGTTTTACAGGACACCTTTTCAAAAATTGGTCACAAGGCATAAAAACCTTTGTAGAAGTAAAGAGAGATCTAAATAACTTGACTGATTAATTGTTCATGGATAGCTCATGCCAATATTATAAAATGAAATAACTGCTTAAATTAATTTACTTTCTAAATGTTATGTAAATGAAACTAACAAATTATTACCTTTAGAAAAATAATGACGGAATTCATCCAGAGGTATAAGAATATCAAGAATCTTAAGGGAATCAATGAAAAAAGAGGAAATAATGGGTCTAGAAGCATCAGATTTCAAATAGTACTATAAAACAATGATAAAAATGATTTGATAGTGGTAAAGAAATAGGTCGATAAGTAGTAAAGAAATAGGTCAATAACAGATGAGTTATACCAAACAAAAAAGTAAGTAAACCTCATAATCTAGTGCCTAATAAAACCAAAAGCTTTCTCCCACCCCCAAGTAATGGGACAAGGAATTGTTATTTGACAAAATTACCTAGAAACATGGAACACATTGTCTAGAAACCAGGTACACATCAATATCTCATGATAAATACCCAGATAAGTGTCAAACAGATACATAAACTCATACTTGAAGATTGACACTATAAAGAATTTGTAAGAGCAAGAAAGAAATATGTATTTGTCTGGGGAAGAGTTGATGATCACAGAAAGGAGAGAGACAATCACAGAAGATAAAATGGTCAGTTTTGATTTGTTGTTGTTTAGTCATTTTTCGGTTAAGTCTTATTCTTCATGACCCCTTTTGGCGTTTTCTTGGCAAAGATACTGGAATATCTTTGTCATTTTTTTGCTTCATCTCATTTTAAAGATGAGGAAAGCTCATTGACTTGGAAGGGTCATACAGCGAGTAAGTGTCTCAGGCCAGATTTGAACTTGGTTCTTCCTGACTCCAGGTCTGGCACTCCCTCTATTGTGCCACCTAGCTGTTCAAATTAATTTTGATTACATAAAATTAAATAGTCCTGCACAGACAAAATCAACACAGATAAAATTAGAAAAGAAACAGACAACTAGGTAAAAAAAAATCTTTGCATCAAGTTTTGCTAACAAAGGTCTTATTTCCGTCATAGTTATAAGGACCTTATTTAAATCCATAAAATTAAGAACTACTTTCTAATTGATAAATGGTCAAATGATATAAACAGTCAGTTGTCTAAGGAAGAAGTCAGAGCTATCAATAGCCATATGAAAAAGTTCTCCAAAATCACTAATAATTAGAAAAATTCAAGTGAAAGCAGTTATTTTTAAGTCATATCCATCAAATTGATAAAGTTTACAAAAAAGGCATATGACAGATTGGTAAATCTGTAGGAAAGCAGGAACATTAATACAATGCTGGTTTAGCTGAGAATTTGTCTATGCATTCTGGAATGGAATATGAAAATATGACCCCCAAAGTTGCTATTCTGTGTGTGTTCTTTACCTGACAATACCCTTAGTAGGTCTAGACCATAAAGAGATCAAGGAAAGCAGAAAAAGACCCCATGTACTAAAATATTCAGAGTAACATTTTTTAGAAGTAGAGACTAGAAACTAAAAGTATGACCATCCATTGGAAAATGACTGAAAAATTATTTTATATGAATGCTGACTCTCTTCTGATTTATTGATTCCTATGAATACTAGGTCCTCTCATCTCAGAATTGTATTTGAGCCAGCTCCTAAGGGCTTGTGAAAGCCACTTTAGAAATTGGGAAACACTAAAAATCAGTGCTAGATTTCTTGCTTTGTTGATTACTTATTTAGGAAATGATAGGGACAAAATGTTAATTATGGAGATTAAATTTAAAAGTGAGTCCTGTCTTTGGAGTTTCAGTTGTTAAACATTTGCTAGCATACCATCATCTGTACTGCTATTCTTTTTCCAGTGTTGTACATACTTCATTATCATTGTCATGGTCCTCTTACTCCTCCTCCTCCCTTCCTTCTCTTCTTCTTTTACATAGCACTTCAAGGGTATATAACTCTTTAGATACTGGACATCCAACTCAGGAAGTATTGTGGAGAACATTTGTTTGAGGGTAAAGTGAAAGACAATCAGAAATAATTTTTTTTATCCTTATACACTATAGAGCACCTAGACAAAAAGAGGAAGTATGGATGCATTTTGTTTGGGAGCAGATCACCAATATCTCACAAAGGTATGACAGAGCAGTGCTGAGTGATGTCTATTATCCATACATCTTTACATTAAGCAAACATCTTTACATTTTCCACACATCTTTATATTATCCATATAGGTACATCTTTCTTCTGAAAGCAGAGTAATTCGTGTTTTCTTGACTTGACTTTATGATCATTACATCCTTCAAATGGGGAAAGAACCCGTGGGATGAGGTGACAGGGGATGGAATGTGATGGGCTTTCAATCTGGATCTGATCCTCATCATCATGGAGAGACTGGTTTCTGGGCTGAAAAAAAAATGAGGGGAAATGATCGTTCCCTCCTAAATAAAGTTTGAGAGAGAGGAGTGAGATTGGGGCAGTTCAACATGTACTTTAGCTTTAGGGAGAACAGATTTAGAATAGGTAGGGAAAAGGACAAATGGGATCATGGACAAAAAATAGAGGTAGGCATACAAACAGAGGCGGGAAAGTTTGAAAAATAACGATCTAAAGGTACAAAGGGAATCACTAGCTCTAAGAGGAAAAATGTGGTATCTGCGTGAAGAGACCGATGTGGATGCAGAAGGAGCTCATCAAACAACTTAGATTAAAAAAAAAGAAAGAAAGCAAGCCTCTGCTATCGTAATTGACAGAGGATGATTAAAAAGCCAAATGTGGGAAGAGGAGTGTTAGGGATGCCAAAGCTCCAGATAACCGGAGGCTGTTGAGGGAAGCTCCCAGCAACCCCACCCTCACCCTCTAAAATGAAAAAAAAGAAAAAAAAGAAAAAAGAAAATTAAAATGCATTCGGGAAAAGAAAAATATGAAAAAAGCTCATGTTTGTGACTTAGATCTCCAGAATGGGGATCAATTATTTATGATGAGTTGAATTGATACACAATACCTAACAGAAATTTTGTTCTTGTTACTGTTTTGAAAGTAGCAGTTGCTTCCTACTTTGCTTTCCTAACAGCCTTGCAGTTCATGACTCTTCTTATTTCGAGATTCTAATTCCTTTAGGATGATTCACATCAACCTGAAACTAGGCTTCCTCAAATAGGGCAAAGTGCAAATGTGTACCCAGAAGAGCTGAAGCAAATGTGTCCTTAAGATTTAGTGGATTCAGATTGTGATTTTATTAATGTAGGAATAGTTTTATTGAGTCAGTGTGGCTAGGACTAAATCTTCCTGAGGACCATTAGAGTCAGTTATGCTAACTGACTCAACGAGATTTCTTAATCACTTAATGTGTGTAACCTAATATGACATAGGTATCCCAGTAAGTCTAAATAAAATCCCAGAAGATTTCTTTTACTACTTTATGGATTTGGCATCAGATGACTTGAGAGTGATTTCTTGTGTCTTACCAGAATGAGTGACCTTGGGCAGTTCCATTGCCCTCTCTGATCTTTAGTCACTGTCTTTGTAAAATGAGGGGGTTCATAGCTAAGGTTCCCTCTAACTCCAGATGCTATAATTCCACAAATGTGACAATGGCTTCTTTTTGATCCAGGGAGAGTTACCTGCTGGGATGAATGAATGGAGAAATACAGAGCCTTGCCAGGAATGGGGAAGTGTGGCCTCTAGGTGATCAAGTGGACCCTTTGACTGAATCCAAACAGAACACATCCCTTTAATAAAAAGATTTGTTCTGTAAAACATAGACTCAGTCAAAAGGCAGCACCCAAGGCAAGGCCCTTGCCTTTCTTTTCATTTGAGTGGTAGACATTATTTCTCCAACAGGGACATCTGAGTGCTAATCACTTTTCAGGCTAGCCCCTACCTGGCGGGTATGCCCTATCACATGTCCTAATTAGGATCTAGTAGTTTCATTCTAGAGAAGTATTGTCCTAGAAAACCCAGCAATCTTGACCTAGTCATTCCGTGGTGTAGAAAATAGAGAGCAGGGGGGTGAGGATGGTAATCAACTCCTGTGAATAATTTAGGAAAAAGTCATTATAGCTTCCCCTGACCCTGAGAAGGAAAATATCAATAACCTTAAAATGTCTTTAAATGAGAATGCAAATCTAACTGAAAAGAGTCATCCAAATATTTGGAAATGTCCCTAGATGGAATGGACCACCTGGAGGTCTTCGAGTGGAGCCGGATGACCCATTTAAGAAGATATGCTAGACATGGGGATCCTTGTTAAGTGAGGGTTGCACTAGCCAGATCCTAAGGTCACATTTGCAATTCTGAGACTCTTGGATCCAGAGAGGAAGACTGCTTTCCTTCAGTCCATTCATTATTTTCAAGAAGGATGTTATGATTCTGCAGTTCAGTAGTTTTTTAAGGCTCAAAGTGCCGAGCTTTCCAAAGCCACAGTGACACTCTCCTTATAAGATATAACAGGCTTTTTAGGGACATGAAGGGCAAAGGACATAAAGTAGGAACATGGCCTCCAAATATGCATTGGCGGAAGCACTCATGAAAATGTCATTTTCTTTTCAATCACCTTCAACTGGAAACAGAAACTAGCTTCCTTTTTTCCCATTATAGTTGGGATCAGTTCTGTTCCCAAGTATAAGTCCTGAACTGCTCTTTGGCTTTCACCCCAGAGCATCCTCTGATTGTCCTCTTTTGCCCTGAATTCTTGTGATATCAAAATCTGCATCTTAACAAGTTTGCATTTTGTTTATATTTTTTAAAAGAATTTTTTAACATCTCAGACAACAGAATCAAAGAAATTTGACCTTATAAAGCAACCAGAAAGCAGCACAGAAGTGTGTGCCCTGTCCTCTGAAGCTGAAATTCTAGTTAGGCTCTATTTCAAATAGAGCCTAAGAAGACACTGTCTTTAAATTGGCTCTGGAAGGAGGCCCTCAGTTTTGCCACTACAAAAATCTACTTTGCCACCAAGCAAGACTACTACTAGATCTGTATCCCAAAGAGACAGAAAAAGGAAAAGGACCTATGTGGACAAAAGTATTTCTAGCAGCTCTCTTAGTGGTGGCAAAGAATTGGAAATTGAGGGGATGCCCATCCATTGGGGAGAGACTGAACAAGCTGTGGTATATGATTATGATGGAATGCTATTGTGCCATAAGAAATGATGGGCAGGATGCTCTCAGAGAAACCTGGAAAGACTTAGATGCGCTGAGGCTGAGTGAAGTGAGCAGAACCAGGAAAACATCATCTGAAGTCAGAGGAATATTGCCTCTTCTCAGCAATGCAATGATCCACTACGGTTCTGTAGGACTTAGGATGAAAAGTAGTGTTCGTTTCCAGAGAAAGAACTGGTAGGGCTTGAATGTAGATCAAAGACACTTTTTCTTCATTCTATTTTTCTTGATGTTTTTTTCATCTGTGTTTTCTTCCACAGAATGACTTACATGGCCATTTGTTTGGCATGACCGCACATGAATAACCTATTTGCTTGCCGTCTCAATGGGGGGCCGGGAGGGAGGAAGAGAATTTGGAACTCAAACACCTTTTAGAAAGGAATGTTAAAGTTGTTTTTGGAAAAAAATAAGGTGTTAAACAAAATTTGGAAAAAAAGTCTACTTTGTCTATTGGCCAAATCAGAAAGAGGCGTTTTTATCTTTTTCCTGTAGATGAAAGAAAAAAAATAATTCAAAACAAAATAAAAAACAGCAATGTCGTCAACAACCACAAAACCGGCGAGTCCCCTAATAGCCAAATAGTGTCTGTCTCTCTGTCAGCAACAAAGGCATTAAAAGTGTTGGGCTCCTTAAATTAGTGTCTATGTTTTCTATAAAAAATATGTGTTCCACACAAAAGCAGCAGAGCTAGCTTCTGGGAATGTTGTAAATGCAGGCCTGGCATTTGTCAGTGAGTCTTCTGCCACTGGCCAGAAACACTCTGTAAGGAGCCTAGTTGTTTATGTGGTTAGGTCCATGTATAGGGAGACTTCAGTTCTCTGTGTGAAGGGGCAGGGTCATGTCACTTGCCTAGACCAATGGGGTTCAGGTGTTCCATTGTTAAAGGATGGACTTTGGAGCAGACATCCTTTCCTGTGGGCCTTAGCTAGATCTCTAGTGAAAACTGTAGGCTGCCATACTGCTAGGCCAGAGATGGCTTTGATCCTCTGCCTCTGCCTATCATAGACTGTGTGTGGGTATGTGAGTACAGGTGTATATATGTGTGTGCACGCACGCACGTGTATGTGTGTGTGTGTGTGTGTGTGTGTGTGTGTGTGTGTGTGTGTGTGTGTAGTCAGGCCAACTTTCCAGAGGCTACTTGATGCTCTGTGAACAGACTGAGTCTTAGCTTCCAAGATCTGCTGAACAGGTGAACTGCAGCCAATTAGGGGAGCCCCTTTTCAACCCTGCAAGTCAGAGGACAGGAGGCAATTCTCCAGGTTCATTACTATTCCCAGGACTCTGAGCTGGGAGGTCCAACTGGCCACTGTCCATTACCCATATTTTGCAGGGTCAGAAGCTAAGGATGCAGAGGCAGGATAGGATTACAGAAAGATCCTGGAGTTAGAAACTGGGAGCCTTACTTCACATTTGAACTCTGCTGCTCACTGCCGTGTGATTGTGGCAAGCCACTGGCCGTTTCTGTGCCTTGGTCTTCTCTCCTGTAAAATAGGTGAATTGCATGGAATGATTTCTCTGTCCCTTCTGACTCTGATTTCTATATCCTGTAATAAACTGGAAGTACCATCACACCTCAGCAACCCCATGGCCACAATACACGTCATGGCTTCAAAATCATATCATGGCCCTAAGGGAAGACTGAAAGTGGCTCTAAGTGAGGGCTAGCCCATGAGCCCGGCCTTCATAAGCACAAGCAGCATGCTGAGGCAATGCATTACCCATCTGACCTTGAGAGCAAGCACAGGCATTATGTGACTTTTTCTGGTCCACCAATGAGCTGAAGGGACCTTTTTTGATTGGCTGTGGAGCTAGCCACGTGGTATGCTTCAAAAACCTTAGCCAACTAGGCCTTTGCCCTTGACTGGACTCACCTGTCTAGCTTCTGTTCAAGGCCAAAGCAATGCTGTGAGGAGAGACATTTGGAACCTTCCCTACGTAGGGGCTGCTATGTGACCCATGAAAAGAGATTTCTCTCTGTTACCATTTCCCACGGGTTCCTTCTTGTTTTAAATGAAGCAGTTTAGAGATGGTTATAGCCATTGAAAGGTCAAGAAAATGAACGAATAGAGTCCTGGGGCTGGAGACCATTTTGGGCTTTGTTAGGAGTCAGATGCTGAGGAGCCAAGCTCCGATCAGCTTGTTTGACCCAGCCCAGCAATGGATGCCCTGCTGTATTTAAAAGTGAACATGGTGGGGAAATGCTGTGCAGAAGCTTGTGTGAATGTACTTTCCCAAAGGACCGAGATGCCAGAGGAGAGAGCGTATTCCTGTATCTCAGAGGGGATATTTGTACTTCTTCTGTTCCTGTTAAATCTTCTCTGTCAGCATCCTTTTGTAAAAGCTTTTTGATGTTAACTGGTTACATGGAATCAAGGTCCTAATCATTGGCAGTAAACAGTGTGTGTGTGTGTGTGTGTGTGTGTGTGTGTGTGTGTATGT
>CM053589.1:207004166-207046813 GCA_028646515.1 Pseudochirops corinnae | reverse complement strand
ATAGGCTCATGGCATGTTGGAGCTATGAAGGGACCATAGGGGACCCCTCATTTGATGCCAGAAGAAGGGCAGGGCCTCCTTCAAGGTCATACAGATAGTGGGAGTGCCAGGACCAGAGCCTAGGCCTCCTGAACAGCTGTTCGGGCTGCCTTCCACCACGCCAGTACTTAATACCGTTTCAGAGAACAAGAACCCTTTTAATATCAAATAAAGATAACAATAAAATCATGCTTTGCTCAGCCTGATAATAGTCACATTGCATATCCGCGGTGACTGGAAAAGTACCCCCACACACCAAAACCTGATTGTGAATTCGAAGAGCTTTTCTGTTGAAAGTTTCTTCTTTTCAGGTTTTGGAAGGTTGGTTACATCGCAGTAGTTTCTGAAAACAGCCCTTCCTTCCCCTTTCCCTAGATAGTGAGGGATCCACGGTAAACTTTCAAAATAGAGGGGAAAAGCAGCTGAACAAAAGGAACCAAAAAGTGAAAGTATCAGTCAATCCCCGATCCCCCAGAATCCTCCACGGAAGAAATGGAGGGAGAGGGCAGCATCCGATCATCTCTTCTCTGGGGCCAAGCTTGGTCAGGATGACTCTGTTGCTTATAATGGTTTTCAATGAGTTTGCAGTTTATAAATCTCCGCTGCATCTACAAACTTTTGAAAAATTGTCCTCCATAAGCATTATTCAGTCCAAGGAAAGTGTATTTGCTCAATGACTGAACTCAATGACGGCCTTTGTGTTTTGTTGGAGGCCAAGCTATGGTAGAAAAACAATGCCTGCCACATATGTTTATGCCTGGAGTTGCGGCAATCATTGCCTCCCCAGGGCATAGGGCCCTTTCTGCTGTGCTCTGCTGTGAGTCTGCCAGATCCAGGCTTATGGGAAATCACCAGGGAGAAGAGAATTGTCAAGATCTGTGTTTTTCTCTGAGTGGATTATGCATCGAAGGCAGAAGAGAGTGAGTTGGTACAGGATCCTGGGAGAGTCTGAAGTCTCAGAAGGGCTGGTATTTGACCTCCAGGCCACATGTGGCCTTCTATGTCCTTGGGTGTGGCCTTTTGACTGGGTCCAAGTTTTATAGACCATATCCTTTTATTGAGTGGATTTGTTTTGTGGATTCAAAGTGCCATGCTTGAGGACCTAGAGGTCCACAAGTGGCCTTGAGGCCGAAGGTTCCCTAACCCTGGACTTGGTTATGCCTCAGATCTGTCTCTATGTTGTTCCCAATAGTTTGAAATCTCCTCATGATTCCAGAATCCCCAGGATCCTGCAAGCAGTGCTGTGGGAGGCCTGCTGTCCTTGTCTCAGGATGTACTAATGGACTACATTACGAGCATCTGAGAAAAAACCCCTGACTGTGCTCATGTACTAGATGATGAAGAAGCTAGTGGACTTTGCTGAAATACCATCCAACTCCAAGCACGGGCAGGGTACTGCTGTTTTAATACTATGACTAGTGTAGTGAATGAGTAGACACCTTTTACCTAGATTTCCAGAAAACATTTGACCAAGTCAGTTGTGGTACCCTTGAGAAAAAAAAATGGACAGCTGTTGACTGGCCCAGAGCACAGGTAAGTTGGTGGAATACATGAACCCCTAGAGGTGCAAGTGATGACTGGGAAGTCTGGATAGGAGAGCCTTAGGTGGCAGAGTAAGAAGCACCTTGCACACTCAGGAGGCTAACACAGGTTCTCTGATCTGCTTTTAAAGGAAAGACTGCTCAAAAAGGGGTTAACAATCCTAATTGTAATTACATTCACTAGTGCAGGGGAAAGGTCAGCACCCTGAACTTGGAGAAGATAGAAGCAGAGAAATTAGCACAGAGACCAGTAAACAGGGCTCCAGCTGCCTGAACATAGCAATGTTGCTCTACACTTTACATACATCCCTGGGTTGAAGGAGCACAGACATCTAAGCAATCAGGGGACTCTGAACATATGGCTACTCAGAGTCTGGACCAGGAAATCAAAAGATCCTTCTCATAAATGAACCTCCAAAGCAAAATTCCAGTTTCCCAGAATATGTAACAAAGGCTCAGCCCCTGATTGGCACAGAGTCAGTAGGTGGAAACCTATGTGACTCAACACAGCTGTGAATTATCAGGGTTTAAAGGCGATTAATCCTTCAGATGTTTGCAATTTAGCCTGAGCCTGGGAAACTGAACTCTGACAACAAGCAAAAAAGAAAACGACAAAAATCTACCTTGCTTGTGCTTACAGGTGGCTGTCTTGGGCCATGAACCAGTCAATATTTTTGTCACTGTTTGGGTGTGGAAGAGTTGGGGGATATTTAATATGAAAAAGAAATGGAGGGGGAAAGAGAGAGTAGAATCTGGGAAATGTTTCTAAATAAAGTCTGTCCTTCACACGTTAGAAAATGGCTTTCAGAATGCCTATGGCCACAACAGCTGCCCAGCCCCTGGGAGTGAAGCACTGTGCCCTTAGACCAGCTGGTTCTACAACAATGGACATGGCCAGCCAATGGCTCAAACTCAAAGCCCTTCACTGAGAGCATCTGTCAGAATTTTCAGTCTGCTGGAGGAGGACATTTATACAGGTAATTGTTACAACAACAATACTCATCACTACTATTTTAGCTAGCATTTGTCTAGCTCTTTAGAGTTTCCAAATCAGCTCAAAGTTACACAATATTGCCTCATGGGATCCTCCCTACAGGTCTATGAAATGGATACTATTAATGACCTCGATTTCACAGATGAAGAAACTGAGGCTGGGAACCTAAATGATTTGTTCAGGTTCACACAGCTCAGAACTATCTGAAGCAGGACTGAGCTTTGGTCTCCCTCACTCCAAGGGCAGCCTTCTGTCTGCTGTACCTGCCAAGGACGAGTCTAGGAGTCTGAGTTCTCTTCTCACAAGATGTGCTAATGGAATAGAAGATGAGCATCTGAGCCAGAATCCCTGACAATGCTCCCATGTTAGATGAGGAAGAAGCTGGTCTTTGCTGAAACACCATCCAAGACCAAGGGCAGACAGGAACTTCCTCCAAGATAGTTCTGTTTGGAGTTGCTGAAGGAGAGCAAGGACAATCCAGAACAAAGGGAATGCATGGGTATTTCCTTTGTATACACTGAGGCATCAAGTATGAATGCCATTGCCTTATTTAGAAGCAACCAAGCTTGATTATGCCAGTACGCATGCAAATTCAGACATAATGGGACCAGAAATATCCTGTATCCTTGAAATACACAGCTGTTTCCCAGGGAGTTTCAGTCACTACTTTTTACCCTTTGTAACTCGATCAGGGAGCACTTCCAAATGGATGGATGGATAGGTGGATGGCTAGATGGATGGTCACTGGAGGTGGCTCTGGGAAGAGTGGGGACAACAGTCTTTCTATTTCAGAGATGTCTGTATGCTGGTAGATATCTTTGGTCATGAGACATGGGTTTCCCTAAATATCTGTTAGTTTTATTAGGGGTCAGGGTTCAGCAGCTCACTTTTCATATTCTATATTGTTAGATTAGCCAGCTGTAGCCAGATACTGGGATAGGGAAGTTAGGAGCAAAGTCATGGAGAAGACTGACCTTCCTCTTTGTGTGGTGTGCTACAGAGACATTGACTACAGTGCCCTGTCTTATCTAGTATCTGTCAACAGAGGCTGGCTGGTGGGATGGTGGAAAGGGTCATCCTCTCATCTAGGAGGGAAAGAGGAGAACTATTCTGAATGTCCCTCCCCTTCCATGCCCATCCTTTCTGTACTTTTCTGCACTTAAACATCAGGTCATCTCTCCCAGGCTTGACTCAATGGGACTCTTTCCTTAGGCAGGTTATTACTCTCTGTATGGCTCAGTTTCTTCATCTGTAAAGGGAGGGTGATAGTGCAGTTCTTTTTCCAGCTCTGGATGCCATGGTGGTGCTCAGCATTGCTGATGACTCATGCTTTTCTGCTGGAATGGACATGAAAAGAGGACCCCATTGGGAATCAATGGCTGCAAGTTCCAATCTTGGCTCTTCTATTTCCTAAGGGAGTGATCTTGAAAACACAACCTCCCCCTTCATGGATGGTGGTTTTCTCCTTTGTAAAATGAGACAGTTGAACTCTGTGGTCTTTAAAGTTGCTTTTGCCTCTGGATTTTATGGTTCGATACCTAACCGGCAGCAGGACACAAGGAAGAGGTGGTGATGTTATATTAAGCATATGAAACTCAAACTTTGAGGCAGAGAATGAAGGCAAGTGAACTCAACAAAAGTTGATGAAGTGCCTTCTATGGGCCAGGCACTGGGCAAAGCTGCATTCAAACCTAGGTCCTTCTGGCAGTAACTATATACACATCATAACAAGACGTATTGCTTATGGACCTACTCTGTGCTGAGCTCTGCACTGGTGGAAATGAAAAAGCTGGCTTTCTGTGCTAGATACGTGAACAGTCTAGGAAGGATATAAGATGCAGATACAAAGAACAATGATGTACGTAATTAGATAATAATGCACTAAAAAGAAAACATGTCATTTGAGATCTTGGAGGGGGGTGTGGGCAGTAGGGGAAGAACTTCTGGAAGAGAAAACTTTCAAATGGGCTTTAAGGGATGAGGACATGCCCTAGAAAAGGGATTCCTCACCTTCCTTGGATCTTGGACCCCTTTGTCAGCTGTCACTTTGGGGAAGCATAGAGGTCCCTTCTCAGAAGAATGTTGGCAAATACAGAAAGAAAATACACCAAAAATCTATTATGCTGAAATACAACTACAACAGTTTAAAGACCCCTGGGTAAGAACCCATGCAATAGTAGAAGGTAAACTCCCTAAGGACTCAGTCTGTTTCTTTTTTCTCTGTTTAGCCCTAACACCAAGCATAGATCATTGCACATAGTACGGGTTTAATGGGTGTTTGTTGACTTGATCTCAAATGGTATTTCAGTTGACAGCTCTCATTAATCAGGTAGTAATATTATTTATATATATATATATATATATATATATATATAGAGAGAGAGAGAGAGAGAGAGAGAGAGAGAGAGAGACACACACACACACACACATAAGTATTTATATATGATATTATATGTAAATAAAATATATGTACAAATGTATGTATACGTATGTGTACACACATATGTATATATATGTGTGTGTGTATGAATTCAATAGTCACAGAAGGGGTGAGAGAGGAAGGGAGTCAAACATAGGGTTAGTATGTGCAGAGACCCAGGGGTGATAGAGCTTAGTCCATGTTTACGGAGTCAAAGGTTGGACACTTTGGTGTTGTAGATTAATGTCCAAGGAGAATGGCATTAACTCATAGTGGACCTTAAATGACACAAGCAGTCAGAGAATGTGAAAGTCCAGGAAGGAGCTGGGTATGTGTTTGTGGGGGGAGGTGTGTGTGTGTATGTGTGTGTGTGTGTGTGTGAAACCTAATTTCAATGGGGTTAAGTTGATACCACATTTTGAAAGAGCTGAATGGTAGAAATGGTGAATCCAAAGGGAAATAGGGCAGACTCCAAACTCCCATTTGGAGTCAGACGTCTGCGCTTGCAGTGTGAGATTTTCTTACTTATTACTTGTATGACCTTGGCCAGATCCCAAGCACTTAGCACAGCCTCTGGTGCAAGGCAGGAGCTGGCTAAATGCTTATTGACTGACTAACTGATTTCTCCTTGTTGAGAGTCACTTTCCTCATCTATAATATGGACTAGGTAAATCCCTTCTTAATGGATATTTCCATGAAATGGCAGAAAATGGGGAATAACTGGGTCCAGAAGGAATGAGAGAGGACTCAGACAAAGTCCTCTGTTGTAAGGCTGCCAGCTGATGGTGTCCTTGGCCCTTTTTTTTTTTTTTACCAAAGTTGCTCATTTTGCTTTGAATATATTTTTCCATCCCAGTGTATACCCTGGTGACAATGCCAGTGATTCAAGAGAGAGGACAAACACAGGGTACCAGAGAAGAGACATGAGGCATGTGTACTAGCCACTCATCATGGAGTTCCCAGGAACAATATAAACGTGGTAAGACATAGCAGCACTAAAGCCTCCACTATGAGGAAGGAGAACAAGGGCATCAAGGCACCTTTAGTACTACTTCAGAGAGCAGAGAGCATGCTGGGGGACATGGGCTGAGCCGTTCTTCCCATTACTAAGTCTTTACAAGACTCTGAAGATATCAGTCATCCATCTCTTCCTTGAATTAATGCATATGTAGAACAATACCCTAATAATAAGCCTAAATTTGCAATGACAAATAATGAAACCAATTAAGGGTAATCAGGAAGCTCTTCATTAACCACCAAGGCATTATTGTTAATTTCTGAGATAGGAAAATAATGAAAGATCAATGTGGTTAGTGGACATCGTTCCATGTGACTACATAAATCAGCAGGGACTCCCTGGCAAGTGGAATATTTTAAAGCCTTAAGGCAAATTAATCTACCTGCCAATAGGTAAAACAAGGACAGAATGGAATGGGGCCAAATGCTCCATCAGGGGCTGTGGGAGAAGAGGTTTTGAGGACGATCCAGCAGGCTGGATGAGGAGGGACGAGTCCAGCCATGGCGGAGCTCATTGCCCCAAACTCTGCTGCTGCCCCCAGGCCTTCCTCCATCTCTGGCCAACCCCCTGGGCCTCACAATGGGAGACAGAAGTGTAAAGTGGCCTGATTTCCCATTCAAAGGTGCAGTAACTAAACCCCGAGTCAGAGATTCACACTGAAACTGCCGTTCTTTATTTGAAATTAAGAACCATTTGACAGCCTGGGAAGGTGGCATTTTCCTGGGATCATATTTCACACAGGATATACAGAAAATAAATGTGCTACATAGAAATGCTAAGAAGCATATGTACATCATCCCTTGTCACAAAAGGGAGGACTAGACCCAAAGCAGAGCGTCAACCTTAGTGATCATGTGGAAGCACGGAGGTCCCAGCAACCAATCCCAGGCTGAATCAAGCTAATAATTCAGGCATGAAATCAGGTAAACAGAAGCAAATTTGGCTTGGAAACAATTATGCCAAAATGAACAGTGGGGAAGCAGATTGACCTTTCTCAGATGCCACTGAATGTCACTCTGGCTTCTCCCAGGGAGGAACATTAGCTGTGTGCTCAGAGGGGAGAGGGGAGTGGTGGGACAATGCCCCACTTAATTTAGTTCATCAGATAATGTGGGGACAAATAACTGTAATCACAGTATTTCCAAAATGCATTTTCTCGTTTTATGAAAGTCAGACTCCTACAATAAATATAATCCCATGACTTTATTGCTTGACAGAGGCTAAAATTGCCTGCTGCTCATGGTTGAGATCATTTCCCTTTTTATCTGATTTCCAAGGGGCATTAAGGGCCAGGAAACACCAGCTGAAAAGAGAAAATGGTTTTAAACTCTAGCAGTACATTATGGCCCAACCTCAGCACCAATGTCGCCCCCGGTACACGAGTAGGCGAACAGTTTGAGATGGCGTCTGAAAATGTTGCCCACAAACGTTCAGAGTTTTCACAAAGGCCCCATTAGAGACCAAGAGTTGGTCATTTGTTCAAGGCAAAAAGACACGTCAGTGTATTATTAAAATATTTATACCTTTTATTTATGAACCCAGACTTCCAAAGGCAAAAACAAAGATATTGCAAAGTAAAATGTACATGATGCTGTCCTGTCTAAACCGGAAAAAATGGACTTTGAGCCAGCTTCACACAGTAAGAGAGCAAATGCTGGTCACGTTAGTGAGCCAGGGCTGATAGTGCGGAGGTGGGGCTCATTGCTTGAAGGAAACATGAGGGATCAGAGGGAGTATTTCTAGGGGCAAAGCACCTAGAGTTAGCTGGTCCCTTATAGACCCCGCAGTCCAATCCTTCATTTTCTAAAGTGGGAAAGAGACTTGTCCAGTGTCATGTTAGCAGTCATTGGTGGGGTCAAGATTCAAATACATAGTACTTTTTGCTGTACTGACCCACTTCAGGATAATTCTAATTCTAATCATAATGAAATGAGCAAACGTGGTGGAAGTGGTGGTAGGGGGGATGGCAAGGTCTGCAAACTCCATGAATGACTTACATTAGCCTTATAACAGCCCCACCTCCACCCTGTAATTGTGAAACAGGCACTGCAAGGCTAAGTGACTTGCCCAGGGTCACCCAGCTCCCAAGTGCTTGAGGCCAGAGCGGGATTCGGGTCTTACTGACCCCAAAGTCATTAACAGCTACAACAACATTTCTTAGTGCTTCCTCTCTGCCAGGCACTGCTTTCAGTTTGATCCACATATTTGATCCATTTGATCCTCACAATGACCCTGAGAAGGAGGTGGTATTTGTACCCCTGTTTTACAGATGAGGGAACAGACAAACAGAGGCTCAGTGACTCATTGGTCATATATCTAGCAAACATCTGAGGCTCCATTTGAACTCAGGTCTTCCAGACTCTAGGCCTGGAGCTCCAATCCCCTGCCATAAGAGCTTTACCTCATCATTCTATCTTCAGGATGATGATGGTTTTCAAATGATAATAGTTCCTTTTAGTATAGCAATTAAAGACTTACAAAGTGCTTTCTGTAGGTTATATCCTGTGAGCTCTCCTAACAATCCTGTGACAGACCTGCTCTTCTTCTCCCTATTCTACATATAAAGAGATAGAGGCTCCCAGGGGCAGAGAGTTGACTGGAGTCACCCAGCACTGAAGAGACTGAGGTCCCAGTGCCATTGGGGCCTTCAGGGAAGGTAAACAAAATGGTAGTAAGAGCAGCCGAGGAAAGAACTGTGGTGAAAGAAACCAACAACAAAAACAAAACAACAAAAACCCAACAAACAACCATACTACACCAAATCAATAAACAAGAAACAGTAGAAGAAGCACTAAGGTTGTGTTTTCTTTAAGCATGGACTCCATGACTGAGGAGATTATTCAGCACTTCTAGCAGTGGGTCTGAGATCACAATGACACGGTCATTTTCTCTGGCAGGGGATGAGTGCTCCCCATCCAGGAACTCTCATCCAACCTTTGATCGACAAGCATTGGCAGTCTTTGTCCATGCTCTCCCACAGTTTCTTTGTGTCCAATGCCCTCCGGTACAGGAGATTTTCCCAGGTTCCCAAGGAGCCCTGCCATTGGCCACTGTTTCTCCTTCTTCCCCTCACATTGGTCTGCCCACCTCCTTTCCTGATCTGACATTAGAAATGGGTTAAAAAGGGGATGAAAATCTGGCACACTTGACAGCCCAAATCTACGTTGTCCAAAAGCGTGAGCGCTCATCTAGATTCCAACTCAGAAAGGATTGATGTTGACCTAAGTCATGTGTCAAGAGGGGAAAGGAAAGAATCCACGAATAAGGATGGCACAGGCAATGCTAGAAAGGATCCAAGACTGGTGCCATTTACAGGTTGTCTTGGAGACCTCCCTCTCTACTCTTCTGTCTTGTTAAAACTTTTGTCAATGTGGTAACTTTTGTCTTTGATTTGTTATTTTGGATTGCTGTAAGTCTCTCGTTTCTTCCCTCAGCCAACAGTTTGTTCATGAAAGTGCCCATAGCACTCTTGGGAGAGATGTATAAGCTAAGCCACCACCCCTGACTTCCGGAAGCTCACAGTGTCCTAAAGGATTAAAAGAGCAATGGACATATGTCTAATATATAGCATAGCATGGGAGTGTTTTGGAGAGGGGCAGCTCAGAGCCCCATATAGCAATTATCAGTACAAAAAGTATCTATTGAGATAGTTGCAAGACTGTATATGTGTACATACACACACAATACACATACAACTTATACAAATAGACACAAATAATTGAAAAATATCATTTGACCAAGAATAGAACAAGTCAATAGAAGTAAAACTGACAATACTAATTTAATCAATATACTTATTCAATGTCACATTACTCAAATCTACCAAAGGGGTTACATTGTATAGTTGGGAAAAATAATCACACAATTTATATGGAGGCAAAAACCATCAAGACTCTC
The DNA here is from genome assembly GCA_028646515.1 of Pseudochirops corinnae. Classification (NCBI taxonomy): domain Eukaryota; kingdom Metazoa; phylum Chordata; class Mammalia; order Diprotodontia; family Pseudocheiridae; genus Pseudochirops; species Pseudochirops corinnae. The sequence continues at coordinate 207,036,905 of CM053589.1, read as the reverse complement.
ACAGGCAATATAGAAAAAAGTGGGACTGCATGAGGGCTAACAGGGTCAGATCTCAAACTATGCTATGAAGTGATTCTCAAAATATTTTGAAATGAGTTACAAAAGAGAGAAAGAGCTGTGGAATAGATTAGGTATACAATGTACAGAAGTAAAAGAATCTAGTATAGTATTTGATAAACACAAAGAATCACAGCTACTGAGATAAAGACTCACTATTTGATAAAAGCTGCTGGGAAAATTGGACAATGAGATAGAAGAAATGAGATGTAGGTCAGCATCATACACTTTATACCAAGTTAAGCTCCAGAGAAATTCATGACCTCGATATAAAGGGGTGTACCCTGTACAAAGTAGAGAAACATGGGAAAGGCAACAAGGATGTCTGTGGATATAAGAAGAATCTGTGAGGAAACAAGGGATGGTGAGGATCACAGAAGATAAAATGCAGAATTTTAATAACATGAAAAAAGATTCACAAAAACAAATCCAAAAAAGCTAAGATTCAAAGGAAATCAACAAGGAAAAAATCCTTTCACCAAGTTTCTCTGATAAAAACCTCATTTACAAGATATATAACACGTTCCAAAATGTTTAGTGCAGTTTTGAGCTTTAATAGCTTAAAGACTATTATTATTAAAGCTTCATTACTTTTGGAACATCCCATATAAAGAAATGATTCAAATTGATAAGAATAAGACACATTCTCCACTGACAAATGGAAAAGGAAATGAGCAGGCAGTTATTAAGGGAACCAAGCCAGACTATGGATAGCCATATGAATGTGTATGTTTTAATGTTTGCATGTGTTGTACTCCCTAAAACTACAAATTAGAGAAAAGGAAATTAGAGCAATTCTATGATTCTACTGCACTTCCATCAGATTGGCAAAGATGACAAAAGAGAAAATGACAGATGTTGGAGGAGCTATGAGAACACAGGCACATTGATGCCCTCTTGGTGGACTTAGAAATCGATTCTAAAGCATTGTGGAAAAAAAAAATACACCAAAAGTTGCCAGTATGCGCCGTTTGAGCCATCTAGTCCTATAATGAAAAGACCAAAGCAATATAAAAGATCTCTTGTATATAAAAAAAAAATATATTTAGAGCAGCTCTTTTTTTATTGTGCTAAAGACAAACCCCCTGGAAACTCAAGGGATGCCCATCTGTTGAGGCACAGCTGAATAAGTCATGGCACATGAATTTGATGGAGTCCTGTCATACTATGAGAAAGAAGGAAATAGATGATTTCAAAGACACATGGACAGACGCCTCTGAACTGATGCAGAGGGAAGGCAGGAGAACAAGTTATACCAGGACGCTGACATTATAAAAAGAAAAAAAGAAGACTTTATAAACAGATAAAGATGAGAATAGGGAAAATGGTTTATGCAAACACATCACCACTGTGAAAACAAACAGCTTTGAAAGCTGTAAGGATTTGGATCAACACGATGATCATTTCTGTTTCCTAAGGACTGTTGATGAAAGCTACTGGCCAGCACCTGAGAGATGGAGGATAGATTTAGGAAGCAGAATGAGACATACACGCACCCACATACATACATATACAAGTACATACATACACACATACGTGTATGCACTCACATTACATATGTTCACATGTGCATGCATATCTATTTTCGACAACAGCATTTGTTTCACTTGACTGTATATCTATTATAAAGAGTTTATTTCCTCTTTTTCAGTTGAATGAGGATTAGGAAAAGATACAATAAGTTACTGCTAATTTAAAAATAAACCACTTTAGAATAGAGAGGTTTGTGGGGAGGTGGATGTTTTGTGAATTTTCACATGAGGTGACTGTATTGTTAGTTTAAGTGTTTTATTTTGTTACAAGACAGCTCTCATGGGGTGGGGCAATCTGGGAATGTTTATAGTTAAAACAAGACACGGCAATAACACTTAAAAAATATTAACCATTCTCTAAAACCCTGCTTGAAGAATTTGTTCTCTGAAAGCATTCCAGATCTTCTGAGTGTGAAATAACACTCCTCCCACTGACTCCCAGCTTCCTAGGGACCTCTTTCTTATGCACTTAGAGTATCCCACTCTAATGGAATTCTTTTTGTACATGCTAGCCGTCTGCCCATAAAAATTGATTTAAATCTTTTCATTGAAAACAGGGACCAAATCTTTTCTCTGTCTTCCACAGAGCTTCCAGAATTAGGCCTTGTGTATATTTGTTGTTAGTTTGTATACAGTCATTTTCCTACCTGGCTGACGCAGTTAGGAGATGTCAGAGACTGAATTCAGACTCTGATATTTCTTAGCTGTGTGATCTGGGACAGGCAAGATCTTCAAATTAGGGAAGGTCTTCAAATTCCATGCTCTTCCCTGTCCTTTATTAGGTTGAACGTAATCACATAGAGCCTGTGGTGGGAGAAGTTTGCTGAAAGGTGGAGCAGAGCCCGCAGGAAACTGGCAGTCAGAGCAGCCAGATGGAGGGAGAGAGAGGATGCACCCTGGGAGACAACTAGGCTTGTGACTGTTGGTTTGTGGGAAGGCTAAGGGATGGTGTGGCTCTGTACTGCACTGTGGTGTATTAACTTCTATATTGCTATGATCAATTTAGTTTCCTGGTGTTGGGACTTGGTTTTCTGGTGTCTGAATAAATGTTTTGCTTCTGTCTTCTATATGGATAGTTGGTTACATTTTGCATTTGAGAACTATGCCTGCATATTTAGTCACCACTGGCATTGTGAATACTGTGTTGGGGCTACAACAATGACCTTTGTCATTAATTTTTTTCTAACTGTAATTTTTAAAAATATTTTAATTGAGATGTCATTTAATAAGTAGATGAGTTAAGGAGAATTGTCATTTAAAAATTCCATTGGCTTTTCTCTGACCATGAACAATAAATATCACTTTGATTATTTAGATCTGAGTTTATTTGTATAAAAAAGTATGTTATGTTTATGTTCAGATAATTCCTGTGTTTGTTTTGGCAGGTATGTGCTCAAGTACTTGATGTTATCTAGGTGTTTTAAATGGTCTAAAACAGTATTGAATGATATTGCTGACACACAGCATAGTTTCTCTGTTTTTTACTTCTGATTAAATCTATTTTAACTTTGTCTGAGATTGGGATTACTATCCTTGTTTTTTCACATAATAAATTCTATCCCTCCCTTTATTTTATTTTTGTGTGTATTTCTCCTTTGTATAATACTTCCTGAAAGCAACATGTTGTTTAATTCAAATTTTGATCTACTATTCATTTCCATTTTATAGGTAAATTTGTCCCATTCACATTCTAAGCTACACTTATTTATTTTCCCCCTTCCTATTTTTCCTCAGTATCCTTCTCACCCTATTTACCCTATTTCTCCTCACTCCTCTGCTTTACTTCTACCCACAACCTTGCATTCCTACTCCTTAATCTCCCTTCCCATCTAGAAGTCCCTCTCTTATCCTCTCCCTCCACCCTATCTTCTTACCATCTTATTTCTTTCTGAATTTAGAAGACTTTTATAGATACATACATACACACATATACATTTTATGAGATAATTACTCCTTTTTATCTCTCCCTACACAGTTTTTTTTAGAATCACATCATAATAATCAGCTCAGTTCAAGGCTTTCTTTCAAACTGCCTAAATAATGAGGACAACACTAATATGTTCACATATACAAAGTAAACAATTTGACCTTATTGACTCCCTTATAATTGGTCTTTAATGTTTACTTTACATTTTTCCTACAGATTATGTGTCAAATTTTTCCTTAAGTTCTGGGACTTTTGTCAAAAAAAGCATACAAACCTGAAAGTCTTTCAGTTCATTAAATGCCAATTTTTTTTCAATCAGGATTATACTTAACTTTACTAGATAAATTACCCTTTTTTGTAACCCCAGCTCTTTTTCTCTAAGGAATATTGTATTCTAAGACCTACAGTTAGTTCTTTAACATGGTAGCTGCTAAGTCTTGTGTAATCCTTATAGAATCTCCATGATATTTAAATTATTTTGTTTTCTTGTTGCTTCCAATATTTTGTCCTTAACATGGAGCTTTGAAGCTTGGTTATGACATTCCTGTAAGTTTTCCTCCTGGGATGTCTTTAATGTGGTGATGGTGGATTTATTTTTCTATTTCTGCTTTGCCTCCTTGTTCTAGAAATTCAGGCAATTTTCTTTGATAATTTCTGGTAATATTGTGTCAAGATTCTTTTTTTTAGTGTAATTTTCAGGAAGTTTAACTATTCTTACACTATTCCTCTTTGATCTCTTCTCTATATCAGTTGTTTTTCTGATGAGATGTTTCACTTTCTCTTCTATTGTATCATTCTTTTGATTTCATTTTATGATTTCTTTGTATCTTTCTCAATTCTAGTTTTCAAAGAATTATATTTTTCCTTAAGTTTTTGATTCTTTATTTCAAATTGGTTGACTTTCTTTTCACAATTTTCTTGGATTTCTCATTTTTTTAATGAGCAATTTTTGAGAATACTGGAGACATGGATGTGTTTGTAGGCAACAGGGAAACAACCAGGATACATGGAGTGAATGAAGAATAGTAATAATGTGGATGATTCAGAGGACAATCTGCTCAATATAAAGAAAATGAAATGATGATGATATTTATCATCTACATTGTGCTTTTGAAGGTGTGCAAAATCTGCAAAAATTTTGTTTCATTTTATCCTCACAAAAGTCCTTTAAAGTAGGTGCTGTTAGCATCCTCATTTTGGTTGTTCTTTAGTCATTCAGTTGTTTCTCAGTCTTCACGACCACCACCACCATCATGATGGCATGCCCAGCCCTTCTGTCACCCATTGTCTCTCAGAGTCTATGCCCGTTCATGTTTCTGTGATACTACTATACATCTCACCCTCTGCTCTTCCCTTTTCCTTTTGCCTTCAGTCCTTGCCAGCATCAGGGCCTTTTTTTCCAGTGAGTCTCATCTTCTCTTTATGTGGTCAGAGTATTGAAACTTCAGCTATCGTCATTGACTACTTTCTTTAAGTACTGACTGATTTTTACTCCTTACTGTCCAAGGGATTCTCAAAGGTCTTCTCCAGCCCCACAATTCCGAAGCATCAACTGGTGACTTTCAGCTTTCGTTAGAGTCTAATTTGCACAGTCGTACATTGCTATTAGAAAACTTAGAGCGTTGACTATACAGACCTTTGTCAGCAAGGTGATGTTTTTGCTTTTTAGTATACTTTCCAGGTTTGCCATAGCCGCATCTCCATGCTTTCCTGAAGCTACAATTGCTAGTGATGACTTCTGTCTTGAAGTTGAGACCAGTTTCCCTACTCCCCTGTGGGCAGCCATAGATACTTCTCTCTGCTCTGGAACCGTGACTAGGCTCCCTGATTGCCTGCACCATAAATGCTTTCACTCGTTTTGACCCTGGGACTGTGACTTGGAACTGCATATGGCCAATGCAACAGGGTGCTGAGCACAACACCAACAATAAGTCCCCTGCAAACCCATTCGAACCAGTCATTCAAACTCTGCCCTCCACCCCCATGCCCACTGTTGGTGGGCTGAGAGCTCCTGAGGCTGCTGATGACACCATTGAAGCCAGCTCAAGATCTTGGCTCTACTCTATTCCCAGGACCCACAACTATCCTCATGGGAGAAATCTTTTCTGCTGACTTCCTAAGTTGTCTGGGGCTGGTACATTGTTTCACCTGATTTTTTTGTTGTTGTTCTGTTGCTCCAGAATTTGATTTGAGGCATTATTTTAGACTTTTTCAGAGGGGAATTTGGCATAACTTGGCTGAGTGTTTCTCTTCCATCTCAGCTCTGCCTCTGGGTAAGATTTCCTTATGGGCTACGAGTGGCCATCTTCTCTATGAGACTCTGAGAAAACTCCTGAATATGAGGCTGACAAGAAATGAATCAGGTTTCATTCTAGCCCTCCGTGTGCTGGTGTGGAGCAGCAGCAGTGGGCTTTCTGACCTTGGAGTTTGACCTGTATTCCACTACATAAGGGCTCTCAGCCTTTGGGAGTACCCTAGACTCCTTTGGCAGGCAATCTGGTAGTCTATGGAACCTTTCTCAGAAGATTTTTTAATGAATGAAATAAAATACAGGGTATTACAAGGGAAACCAAAGGTTAATGAACACCCACCCCCACCCCCACCCCCACACCCCCACATCTCCACGTGTGTGTGCGTGCTTGTGTGTGTGTGTGTGTGTGTGTGTGTGTGTGTGTGTGTGTGTATTTTTCTGATCTAACTTTAGGAACCTCCTGAAATCTGTCAATAGGCCCATAGGGAGATCCCAAGTTAACAAATTTGTTGACTGAAAGAAACCTTTGAGAGGATTTTTCCTAAGAAGATATTTTCTTGATGTATAAGTCGAGCCCCTTTGTGGCACACTTGAAGAATTCCCCAATTATTGTTGGTACCTTTTCCTTGTTAAGTAAAAGAATTACAATCTCTTTACACCTCAGACTCTGAGCTTGATTTTTCTCTATGCCAAGGTTGAAGTGCTGCCATAATTTATGAGCTTGAAAGAATAGGTGCCTCTTATTGATTTCAGGAGCAGTGCTGAATCTTTCAAAGCTCATGCATAATGGATACCCTTTGATATATATTTTTTTCAAACAAACTTACAAGTTAAGCTGGTGCAGTGGTGGCTAAGTATAGCAGGAGATAAAGTCTTTCTAGACTCGGAGATGCAGCTGAGGGGCCAAGGAAGGAAGACAGCTGACTGGTCTGGGAGGATGAGCAGAGACACTTATGGGAGGGAGCAAGCAACTTTTACTTTGTACATAGAAGCAGGGAAGGGAATAAACATTTATAAAGTTCTTACTATGCACCTCATCTAGTCAAGTCTAATAACCCTATTTTGTAGATGAAAAAATGGAGACCCAGAGAGTCCATAGGATAACTCAATGTCACAATGGCTGAACCAGGGTTCAACCTCCAATCCATTGACTAAGGCCAGAGATAATTCCAATAGAGGGTGAGACTCAGAAATTGCAATATAAGAGGAGAACAGAACAGTATAATTAATTGGGAAGGGCCAGGGCTGAATTTTCCATGGAATAGGGTTAGGAATGTGAGTTATGGTGATGGCATGACCAAGAAAATGCTTCCTATCCTGATGACCCTCTCCCCAGATAATGCCATACTGATCCAATATATCCATGGTAGACAGACCTCTAAACCAAGGGACATGTGTATGCACATGTATGGGTGTGTGTGTGTGCACGTGTGTGCACATGTGTGCACGCGTACGATCAAGAAGCAGCACAGTACAATCTGATTCCCCTCAGAAGCAGGTACCTTAAGAGAGGAGGTTGTTGGTTATGGGCCACTGGTGAAGTGGAAAGTTAAAGTCAGGTAAAGGGGAGGCAGAAGCAGGCAGCTAATTCTAAGAAGTCATGCAGGGGTCAAGAACAGGAAGCATTCCCCCGATCCTGTGAATAAATCATGCCCCCAGGATTTTGAAGACTGAGGCACAGTTCTTTCTGGTAGTCCATGAGAAAGAGAACTGAACTAAAAATTCAATTGTTTCTTTTTTATAATAATGTCACCATTGTTTTTGGAGTATGCATTTCTCTAAGCTGTAAAAGGCTATATTATACACAGGTCTTATTACTTCTAATGATACCTGGGGGCTGATGAGAGACAATGGGTATACTCATTCCTTTTCTAAAACTAAAAGAAGAATTGGTAAAAAGGGAACAAAGTTCTTCTTTCAAAGTCAAGTAGGACAATATCAATCATAGACCTTGATTTGAGCCCAACTTTCAGTTCAGTCCAAGATCCTTTCAGTTATGCCAGTTTCCTTTCAGGAGTAAGAAACCTGCCACCTCCAGGACCCATGTGGCCTTCTAGGTGCTCAGGCACAGCCCTTTAACTGAATCCAAACTTCACAGAACAAATCCCCTCAATAAAAGAATTTGTTCTGTAAAACTTGAACTTAGTCAAAAGGTTGAACCCAAGGACATACAAGGCCAAATGTAGCTTTGAGGCCACAGGTTCCCTACCCCTAATGTAGATCCACTCTCAGTATTCTAGCTGGTCAAATCTACACAAACCTAGGGCCAGATTACCATGAAATTTAGATCTGGAAGGGGAATAGAGGTTATTTAGTCCAATACCTTCATTTTAAATATTGGTAAACTGAGGATAAGAGAGAAGGGAATTAGTATCCCAGAACTCTGAGTTACAGAGCTCAGATTTGAACCCAGATCTTCTCTCTTCCTTTGGGTGTCCTTAAAATTAGATTTTCATTGAAATTATATGAAATGATTGTAGTACTTTTCTAATCCTGTTTATTCTTACAGATGCATAGGAATAATCAAATTGCCTTGCTTATTACCCATGATTTGAATAAAGAGTGGAAGTGTTCAAGTGGAAGTTGGTGCCTTGTAATGGCATGGTACCATTTCAAAGGATGCTATGAATCTACTTTTCCCTTGTTTTTTTTTTTTAATTTATTCATTATCAACATTCTCTTAGAATTTTGAGTTTCAACCTCTGTCCTTCCCTGGCACACATTTCCCATTCACTGAGAATGCAAGAAAAATATTAATTACTTATATATGTGAAATCATGCAAAACATGTTTCTCTATTAGCTGTATTACAGAAGAAGTGAGAAATTAAGGTTCAATTTGCACTCAGGGTTCATTGATTTTCTCTCTGGAGATGGGTAGCATTTTTTTTCATCATGAGAACATTGAAATTGTCTTGACCCATTGTTATGATCAGAGCAGCCAAGTCTTTCTTAGTTGACCATCATTGCAATGTTGCTGTTACTGTGCATGATGACCTAGCTTGTCTAATTTTGCATTAATTCACATAGGTCTTGTCATACTTTTTTTTTCTGAAATCAACTCTCTTGTCATTTCTTATAGCACAATAGTATTTTATCACAGTCATATGCCACAACCTGTCCAGCCATCATGCAATTGATAAGCATCCTCTCAATTTCTAATTCTGTGACATAACAAAAAAGAACTGCTACAAATATTTTTATGCATACAAGATCTTTTCCTTTTTTAAAATCTATTTGGGTAGAGACCTAGTAGTGCTATTGCTGGGTGAAATGGTATACAGTTTTATAGCCCTTTGGGCATAGTTCCAGATTGGTCTCCAGTAAGGTTGGGTTGGTCCACCAATCCACCAACAGTACTTAGTGTACCTATTACTCCTCCCCCATCCCTTCTGATGTTTGTCATTTCTAATAGTTGTGAGATAGTGCATCTGACTTGTTTTGATTTACATTTCTCTAATCAAGAGTGATTTAAAATATTTAAATACTATAAACAGTTTTTTTCTTCTGAAAGCTTCCTGTTCGTATCTTTGACCATTTACCATTTGGGGAAATGGTTGTTATTTTATAAATTTGACACATTTCCCTATATATTTGAGAAATGAGAATCTTATCAGAGACACTAGATGTAATTTTTTAAAATATTACTTCATTATCTATGTTTACCTTTTGGCAAAATGCAGTTTTCTTGACCATCTCTTTTAATTAGGTCTATTTTTGGTTTTTGCTTTGTCTGAGATTATGATTGCCATAGTTGCCTTTTTTTCTTCAGTTGAAGCATAGTAGATTCTGCTCCAGCCCCCTACTCCCACCGCCTTTTTAGCTCTATGTGGGTCTTTCTGTTTCAACTGTATCTCTTGTAAACAATATATTTCTGGATTCTGGTTTCTAATCATACTTCTGTCTTCTTCCATTTTATGGGTAAAGTTCTCTCCTTCACATTCACAGTTATGATTACTGACTATATATTTTCTTCTGTCCTATATTCTTCTATTTCTTCTTTCTCTTTTAATCCTGTCCCTACTCAAAATTCTGTTTTGCTTCTGGTCATTGTGTCCCTTGATTTGCCCTCCATTTTATTCACCCCCCTCCGTTTCTCTTATCCTCTTTCCATCTTGTTTTCCTATTGGGCAATATAGATCTCTATATCCAACACAATGTGTGTAGAAATATAAATATATTTAAAAAATTCTTCCCTCTTTGAACCAATTCTGATGGCATTGCCTGCCATCTCCCCATTTTTCTCTCCACTATAAAAGCCTTTCCTTACAAGTCTCTTTTATGTGAGAAAAATTTCCCCATTCTATCTCTCATTTTCCCCTTTTCCCAGTACATTCCTCTCTCTCACCCCTTCATTTTACTAATTTTGAAGATCATCAGAACATAATCAATTCATAGGCATGCCATCTATCTTTGTAAACTCTTTCTTACTGCCATAGTAATAATAAAGTTCTTAGGAGATACAACTGTCATTTTCACATCAGGAATGTTAACAATTTAACTTTGTTGAATCTCTTATGATTGTTCTTTCATGTTTACCTTTTTATGTTTTTCTTGAATCTTGTGTTTGAATGTCAAATTTTATATTCATCTCTGGTGTTTTTATCAGGAAAGCTTGAAAGTCTTCTATTTCATTAAACAACTCTCTCCCCCCGCCCACACACAGTTTGCAGGATCATACTCAATTTTTGCTGGGTAGGTTATTCTTGGTTGTAACCCTACCAAATTTGCATTCCAGAATATTATGTTCCAACTCTTCTGTTTCTTTAATATAGAAGCTGCTAAATTTTCCAGCTACTTGCAATATTTTCTCCTTAAATCAGGACCACTGGGATTTTGCTATCTTATTCTGGAGAGTTTTGATTGTGGGCTCTCTTTCAGGAAGTGATTAGTGGATTCTTTTAATTTCTATTTTACCCTCTGGATCTAAGATTTTGAAGCAGTTTTTCCTTGTAATTTCTTGAAACATTATTTGTAGGTTTTTTTTTTTAACATGGCTTTCAGGTAGTTGAAAAATTCTTAAATGATCTCTCTTTTATTTATTTTCCAGGAGAGTAGTTTTTCCAATGAAATATTTTTACATTTTCTTCTATTTTTCATTCTTGTTTACTTTGTTTTATTGCTTTTTGATGTTTCATGGAATCATTAGCTTCCCATTTCTAATTTTTAAGGAATTTAAGCTACCCCAATTCTGAGCTTTAAGGAATTATTTTCACCAGTGAGATTTTGTACCTCTTTTTATTTTTTTCCTTTCAGACAACTTTTGGTTTAAAAAAAATATTCAGTGAAATTTTGTTTCTCTTTTACCGTTAGGCCAATTCTGTTTTTTTTTTTTAAGTTTTATTTTCTTTAGTATTTTTTTTTGTGCATCTTTTGTCAAACTGCTCATTTTCTTTTCATCATTTTCTTGCATCATTCTCATCCTTGTCTCCCAATTTTTTTTCTAGCACTCTTTTTGCTGTCTTTAATTATTGTAGGCATTCTTGTCAGACTTCAGTCTAATCATTTTCTTTCAGGCTTTTTTTTGGGGGGGGGGTAAGCTTTTTTCATGCTGCTATCTTCTTTTGAGTTTATGTTTTGGTCTTCCCTGCCACCAGATTTTTATTGTCAAGTGTTTTGTTTGTTTGCTCATTTTACCAGTCTATTTCTTGACAATGAAGCTTATGGTAAAGTTGTACTCTGCTCTCCTGGGTATTAGGAAGCACTGTCCCAAGCTTCAGGCTTTTTTGTGCTACTGTTTTCAGAGCTAGTTTGGTGCTTCCAGAAGTGTGTGATCCAAGGAGAAGTATGGTAACTGCTCTCCTAGTCCAAGCTATATTCTTTACCCAGGGAACATCTCTGATCCCATAAGTGCTAGTGTTCCTCTTGACCCTAGAACTGTGACCAGGTCCCTTACTCTTCTGAAGCCACAAGTATGAATGTATGTATGTATGTATGTATGTATGTGGAGCTAGTGCCCATCTTTGACTCAAACTATTACTAAATAATCATAATAATAACCCTGTGACCAGGGCACCTGCTCAGAACTACTTATGGGAAATAGGATTGCCAATTAACACCAACTATACCCAATGCCCGCAAAAGGTCCTCTGAAATCTCTTTCTGACCAGTTATCCAAACTTCCCTTCTTGTCTCTGGGCTGAAAGCTCCAGAAGCTACTGTTGCTTCTGCTACTGTTGACTACTGTTTCTTTATTTGGGAAGCAGACCTTCAGGTAAAGCTTAGACCTAGTGCTTAGCGAGGGGACCTCATTGATAATGACTTTAGAAGCTGCATTTATTTTCATCTCTGGAAGAGAAGAAGCTATTGAGGGGTCGGAATTGGAGGGGAGAAATTTGTGCTGGAATGATACTTAAGGAAAGGGAGTCAGAGAATTAGAGAAAGATGTCACAGGAGCAAAAACAGCAGCAGCGTGTAGAGGATGCTCTCCAAGATATTTATTTTAAAGATTTTGCCTGAAGATTTTCCTTTTTCTTGTTCACAGCTCAATTTATCAAGAAAATTCAGCAATAAGTGATTGCTACAATATCAGTGTTAATTTTTTTCCTCTATATCTCTCCAGTTTTTTGTTAGTTTGTTTTCACTCATGCAATGAGTAACATTGTTCATTACTAAGTATTTCTTTTCTATTTTAAATTTTTCTTGCTGCTGTTTTTATAATTGCTTATTAAAGATAAGTTCATTTTAATTGCATCCTTTGTGTTTTGCTGTAGAGTATGTTATAAAGAAGAGGGAAGGTGAGTTGGATTGTGGATAATTAATTATATATCATTCTCTTCATATCCTCAGTGCATAGCACAATGCCTGTCACATAGTAGGGGCATAATAATTCCAAAATTAAGCTTTATGTTGATAGTAAAAACCAAAGCACTTCCAGGATGCCCTGAAGGCTATTTATGGATTAAGGCTCTATGTTGCCTTAGTACTGATGGAGTCACATTGATTAGGACATGATCCTAGAGGGATGAGCTTCCAAATGAACTTCCAAAATGTTCTCAACAGACCATCATCAATCAATGCTGAAGCCACTGGCCATTTACCTCAGGTTGAAGTCAATCCTTCCCTAACTGATATTCCAACTGAAGAAGAAGTTTTCATGCCATTAGGCTCTTTGCTTGTGGCAAAGCATCTGGTGCTAATTCTATTCCAGCTGAGATTTATAAGGTGGTCCATTACTCATACAAAAGTTGACTGAAATTTTCTGGATTATATGAGAAAAAGATGCTATCCCCCAGGAATTCAAGGATGTCCCCATTGTCCATCTCTATAAAGGTAAAGGAAATAGTTTGTCCTATGATAATCACAAAGTTGTATCTCTCTTAGTCATTGCTGGCACAGTTCTTGCCAGACTCCTCCTTAATAGGCTAATCCTTCACCTGGAAAATCGTCATCTACCTGAGAGTCAGGTTGGCTTCAGAAAGGACTGAGGAACAGTTGGTATGTTGTTTACTGCATGACAAGACCAGGAGAAATGCCAGGAGCAGAACAGAAGTCTGTACACAATGTTTGTAGATCTGACCAAGGCCTTTGATACAGTCAAGTTATGAGAGCTTCTGGAAAATTTTGTGAAAATTTGTTTGTTCAGAGTTCATCAGTATTATATGTCAATTCCATTATAACATGCTTTCATGGGTTCTGGATAATGTGTGATGCTCTCATGCTTTCCCAGTCACCAATGGAATGAAACAAGGCTGTGTGATTGCTCACCTTCTTTTTAGCATGATATTTTCAGTCATTTTGTCAAAAATGTTCAATGAAGATAAACGTGGCATCAAAGTCAGCTATCACATTGCTGGTAAATTCTTCAACTTGAAAAGTCTGCAAGCCAAGATGAAAGTGGAAGGAGTGTTCATGCATGATTTTCTGTTTGCAGGTGATTGTGCACTCAGTACAGCCTCTGAAGCTGAGATGCAACAAAATATGGATTGATTCTCTGTTGCTTGTGCTGTTTAACACCGAGAAAACACAGATATTCCATCTGCCAACACCACACCGTCCATATGTGGAACCATCAGTTACAAAAGGTGGAGAAGTTTTGAATGCTGTGGGTAAGTTCAGTTCCCAGTACACTTTCCAGGAAGGTACACATTGATAATAAGGTTTGCACAAGCATTGCCAGAGCTAGCTCAGTGTCTGGGGGGCTCTGAAAGAAAGTAGGAGAGAAGAGGTGGTAGATTGATGACCAAATAGGTCTACAGAGGCTCCTTGGGCTGACCTCATTGTTGTCTGCCTGTGAAACCTGGACAGTCTGTCAGTGCCATGCTAGGAAACTGAGTCACTTACATTTATATTTCCTTAGGAAGATTCTGAAGATCACCTGGCACTGACGTCCTTTCCTGAACTAAACCGCCAAGCATTCAAAGCAGAGAGCGCAACTATGATGGACAGGTCACATTTTTGGAGAGTCAAAATGTATGCTTGCCAAAAAAGACTATTTTATGGAGAACTCACAAAGTGAGGCACTTACATGATGGTCAGAAGTGATACAAGGACCTTCTCAAGGTCTCTCTTAAGAACTCTGAAATTGATTGTGTGACATAGGAGACACTGGTAGGTCCTCATCAGATAAGGTTCTGTATTCTATAAGCACAGCAGAATTGAAGTAGCTCAAAAGAAACACAAGGTACACAAATTTAGAGGATCCACATCAAATGTTCACTGAGACTGTTTGTGCCCAACCTGTGTTAGAACATTTTGAGCTTGTGTTGTTCTGATCAGCCAGTCAGAGGCAGTGTGACTTGACTCTAACGTAGTGATAACATTTTGGTCCTCTTTGAGAATGAAGGACAACAGTCAACCAACTAATAAATACATGTTCATGTTGACTTTACTTGACTGACTAAAAGGTGACTGTCTTGCTTAGCAATTATCAGATTGCCTGGGAACTTTAGAGTTTCTTATGAATTTCTTTTTTTTTTTTTTTTTGCAATATGTATTTTTGAGCTTTTTAGCTTTTCAGAGAAAGTAAACAATCTGGGAACTTTGCCCTAGACTAAAATCCTCATGAGATCATTTCATTATCTCCAAACATACAGGCAGCTTTTCACCAAGGGCTCATTTTAATTTTTTTCACTCCCAGAGGAGAAATATAGGGTGGAGAATTAATGCTCTCAAAAGGAGCTAACTTAGCCCTGAGCTGACCTCAGTAGGTAGAGACAAGAGATGAGCAGAGTAAATTCTGCCCCCTTCTCCTGACTGAAGGTGAATGAAAAGTGCTTCTCATTCAAACTGCCCTACTCAGCGATATCTCCTGGGTATCACTTTGGATTTCCATTCAGTTAAGTGGCGAAGTAAAGGCAAATAAGAAGATTGGAAGTCTGGGGTTTGAAAGTATCTTTTGTCCCTTTATGTGTTGAGATGGCTCTGCAATAGGGTGCTGTCAAAATCTTAAATTGGCAGAATAACCCCATATTATAAATAAATCTCACTCAACATTTTAACTATTCTTGAGTCTGTCAAGAACCAATCACAGTAGATTCCTTCATTCTTCTTAGCCTCTCTCAGATTACCTTTCATCTGCTTTCTGTGTATTTTGGGGATGCCTATTTAAGTACCGAAAATGATCTCCCATATTAGAATGCATGCTTCTTGAGGGCAGAGACATAATTTGATTTCTCTTTGTATTCTCAGTGCTTGCCACTGCGTCTGTTATGGATATATGTTTAATGTTTGTTGATTGGTGAATTGGAGAATTCTTTTAAAAATGTCATTTCAGTTTTAGCTAAGAAATTTGTAAAGTATTTCATAATGTTCTTATGGAGAAAATGAAGGGATTTAAGCTACATGGTAACACGATAAGAATTCAAAACTGGTTGAATGGTTGAACTCAAAAAGTAGTCGCTGGTGGTTTAATATGAACATGAAGGCCTCTAGGGCTATGTGCTGGGATCTCTGCCGTTTTCCATTGTATTAACGACTTAGGCAAAGGCATAGAAGGCATGTTTCCAGATTTTGCTGATGTCATAAAGCTGTGAGCCTCAGCTAACTGACCTGGCAGTTTAGAATCCATTAAAATAAGGAGGAAAAAAAGGTTAATCAGGTGTGACATCTAATGAATCCAGATGGACTATTTGTAATCACTGTTTTCTTTTCATATGCCATTTAACCACTTTTTCAACAATAAATTTAACCATTTTGTCAAAAATCTAAACTGGCTTCTCATTGCTTTCTTGCAAGTTGGGACATTGGCCCTTCCCCAGTCTTGTGACATCTCATCCATCTTCCAAGATCATTCAGCGATCACTGATAAGGACTCATTCATCATATCTGTCATTTCTTTCGATACCTAATATTATGGTTCATTTGGGAATACTGACTTAAATTCATTATGGGAAGCTAGGTATGGTTTTATTATTTAAATAAATGAACAGAAGAATGTCACATCTTTTATTAACCACTTACTATGTGCCAAAAACAATGTGGAATAATTGGGATAGAAATACAAAATGGAAAACAGTTCTCTTCTCCATGAAGTTACATCCTAATTGGAAAGGCAGCACATTGAAGGAAGTGGCGGCCAGTCAGGAGTCATTTGATTTGAGAAGAATCAGGGATAATCAGAGGAGCCCTAGAGGAGGGGAGCCATAGGGGCAGTGCGTGCCCACTTTCTTGGAGTAATGGTGGTATTGTTCCATAACAAAAAAGGGAGGGGGTGTGTGTGGGGGGGGGGTGGGCAGAGAAACTGAAACTTAGTTGGAAACTCTTTCAATGAAGTGGATCACAGAAGCACTCAATAATCAGGATGAGGGGAGTCCCAGAGCAGGAGTTTTGGTGTTCAAAGTGTTCAGTACTCCATGGTATGGTTTATAAACGAGTCGTAATTTAACTCAAGAAAAAAATTGCATTTGGGGAGGAGGGGAGTGCAATCTTAGGAACACAATACCTTATATTCTGTGAATGTTTTACTCTGATTTGTTATTGAATAGAGAGTTGACTACATTATGTAATCAGAAGCTTGAAAGCTGTTCAGAGCAGCAACCCTCTGGAAAGCAGCTTGTGCAGGGCTTCACAATTGTCACCCACCCAAGCAGTAGTTTGGTCTACTTTGGTTTAATTTGCCTAATACAATCAAAAGAAACACATGCTCCTTTTTGGCTTTACCTCTCCTCATCAGTTCAGTTAACTGTATTATTATTATTATTATTATTATTATTATTATTAGTAGTAGTAGTAGTAGTAGTAGTAGTAGTAGGAAGAGGAGGAAGAGGAGGAGAGGGAGGAAGAGGAGGAGGACAAAGAGGAAGAGGAGGAGGAGAAGGAGGAACTAACAGTTATTAAGCACCTACTGTGTGCTAAGCCCTGTGGTAAATGCTTTACAAATGTCTCATTTGGTCCTCATGACAACCCTGGGAAGCAAGTACAATTAGTAAAAAAAAAAATTTGCAAAATTAACAACTAATTTAATAAATTCTAATTTTACAATTAAGGATACTGAGGCAGAATTTCAGTGACTTGCCCAGTGTCACAAAGCTAGAAAGCATCTGGGGCCAGGTTTGAATTCAAGTTCATTCTGATGCTCAGCCCAGTGTTATAGTCACTGTACCATCTAATCACTATTAGAATTGATGTTAGCATTAGATCTTCAGCCTTTACCTATATAACAAAATATGTAAAGGAAATAAAAAAAAAAATCAATATACTGTATGTATCAATTTTCCTCCAGATTTCCTATTTGCCAAAAAAAGGTGTGTGAAATATAAAACTGGCTTCCCTCTGTTCAATCTCATACACCTTAAAAATAGTTGGATATTGGGTCTTTAGTAATCAAATTCAATTTTAGACTTAGAAAGAGCTGTAGACATGATCTACTCCAACCTATTCCTTTTATGGGTGAAGGAATTGAGGTTTAGAGAGGGAAGCATGCCCCAGGAGAGTGCATAGTAAATAACTACTGAAGCTCAAATTGGAACAGGAGCCTTTTGCCAGAGAGACGACAGAGATCTTCAGGTGCTACAAAACTCAGCAGGAGAGAGCGAAAGCAGTAGGAGATTGAGGCTGGACTCCGCAAAGCCTTGCAGGCTTCAATGTTGAGATGAAGCAAATAAGAATGTATGGAAAAGGTGTTGAATTGAAAGTATTACACTTATGTTAAAAATTGTTCCTCCAACACATGGTGGGGGAGCTTCAGGTTTTAGTGGCTTGCAAGCTCAGGATAAGTTAACTGTGATATTGCTTTAAAGACAGCTGCAGGCATTTGAAGTGATTTAAGAAAGATCTAACTTCTGGGAGCACAAAGGTGTCCAGCTTTCTATTGTGCAAAGTCAGACCACATCTGGATACTTGCGTTCATTTTGGGGTCTCACAGTTCAGGAAGGTCACTGAGGTGCTGGAGAGCATCCAACAAAACACATCTGGGCCAGAAGTGTCATGAGTTTGCCGCGTGTGTTAGCTGAAAGAATTTTGAAGATGCTTATCCTGGAGAAGACTCAGGGAAGATATGCCAATTGTCATCATCTTGTTAACGAGATTTCATGTGGAGTCAATATGATGCATGACCTCTTCATCCCAGGAGAGAAGAGTCAGTAGCAATGGGCAGAAATTGAAAAAGGGTACATATGGTCTTTTACTCAAAGATAGGTGAGGAGAGGAATCTTCTTCCCCCAAATTGGAGCTATACTGAAGTGTAATGGTCACCTTGTTGGCTCTCACAAAACACCAGCTTTCACCTTGATGTACGCCTTTAAGCAAAAGAAGAATTATCAGTTGCTTGTTATGTTATAGTGAACATTCCATTTCATAGGTACTGGTGATGAGGTCTGAGATGCTTTGTCTGTAGCCTCAGTTTGTAAAATCTCACTTGTGTTCAGGTACCTATGTACGTAACATCAGTTTGTAACAAGCCTGTGCAATTAAGCTGTAAGTCGCACTTTCCTTCAGCCATAAAGGCATTTACTCTGCCTCTCCCCTGCCCCCAGCCTAAAAATCTTTTCCCTGAGCTAGCAGCCTGCCTAGATAGTTTCCTGTGAATACATTACCCAAGTATTTTTAAAGAAATACATAACTCCTTTGTTCTTAGTGGCCAGCTGCACCCAGAAAACTTGAACAACATTATCAAAGAGAGATAACTCCCTCCCAAGATGGTACCTCCTGAATCTCTAATCAGTCTAGCTTCCAAACCTGGCACCTCCTGAAACAATCAAGCCTATCCTCCCAACAGCCGTATTGGACCTATGTCATTCATCCTTGACCAAAAGTTACCTAGTGATGTGTCAAGGCAAAAACCATACCTCCCCCTTGCCCCACCTCTAGCTTCTTCCCAGTGAATTATGGGTAATATGCTTGCGCAGTTGATATAAAAAGTGCATGTCCCTTTAAGCACTGACCACTCCTAAACTCCTCCCAAACTCCTCCCTAACTCCACCCTTGCCCACTTAGTTAGCATAATGAACCTATGAATGACAGTTTTATGGCTTTAAAAACTGCATCTCTAGCCCCTGCACTTTGCAGGTTTTCTCTGACACCCCCTACCCGCTGCAAAGCGTAACACAGAACTTTATAACTCTGCCTTAGATCCCTGTCAACTTGCAGGTCTCCTTACCCCCCACCCCCTATCCTGCCTGCTGCAAAGTCAGTGTAACAACAAACTTTTATAACTCTGCCAAAAGACAGCTGAGTCCAGTAATTTGTTTTGGATGATGAACCCTCAAAGAATTTCAATAGAAATCCCCCCCTCTCTATACCTCTTCACTGGGACCAAGAGGCCTTTGGGAAACTGTATTAGCAAGCTCCCTAGAACACCCAGCATGGCCAGCTAGCACAGGTTCTTTGATCTGCTTTTAGAGGAAAGACTGCTCAAAAAGGAGTTAACAATTCTAATTGTAATTACATTCACTAGTTCAGGGGAAAGGTCAACACACTGAATGTGGAGAAAATACAAGCAGAGAAATTAGCAGAAAGACCAACAGACAGGGCTCCAGCTCTCTGGACACAGCAACATTGTTATACACTTGACATACATCACTGAATAGAGGGAACATAGACATCTAAGCAATCAAGGGGCTCTTAGCAAATGGATACTCAGAGTCTCAACCAGGAAATGAAAAGATCCTTCTCATGAGCAAAGCCCCAAAGCAAAATGCCAGGCTTCCAGAATATGTAAGTAAGACTCAGTCCCTGATTGGCTCAGAGCAAAAAGGCATGAAACCTACTTAGCACAACTGTGAATTATCAAGGTTCAAAGGAGATTAATCCTTCAGAAATTCACAAGTTGGCCTGAGTTTAGGAAGCTGAACTCCAAAAAGAAAATAACAAAAACACCACCTAGCTTACACTTATAGAAACCTTCCAATCTGTGATTCTGACACTCTTTCTAATAACTTCACTCTATAATTTATCCTTGTGACTATGAGCTGTGTATATTCATATCTTTACTCCATTAATAGACTTCTTTCAAAACATTTTTGACCCTTCCAATTTTTTACTGGAATGGCCATCATTTAAATTTAATGGTACGTCCATTGTTTTTTAATAACACCAAATGTTTCTCTCGATTGGAGGACTCTGTTTAGGTTCTTCTGAATGAATAGTTTGTATCTACACATGAATATATCTCCTATGAATTACCAAATGGTGAACACAGAGAGAGGTCACTTTTGAGTGTCCTAAGAAATCATTATTGCAGGGAGATTTTTGCCAATCACTCAAGTATATGTTATTAAATAATGTATAAAATTCAATAAAAGTAATCATGGCCCTGGCAATGAATTGGAGGAAAACACATGAATGTGTTGTTATTGTATTTTTCAGATAATTATTTTCCTACATGAAATGTCATGGACACATCTTGGTTGTGGACAAATAATTATAGTTTCTGTTTTGAGCTTATAAATTCCAGCTCATTGATGTCTTATCCCTGAATGTCTCTGCCCCAGTTTTCTGGTCCCATGGAAAGGAGCCATTGATCATATTCTTTATATAAAAATCATTGTGTTGACATCTCAAAGATTGTGGCTCTACCTATATCACTAAACATCACATGAAAAAAAATTTGACCCATTTTGGGCAGTCTTAACAGCTAAATAATATGTTTCTGGAATCAGTTAGTTCAATTATATAATCAATGAGTTATCAAGAAAGTACATAGTGCTTCTATTGAACCCAAATAATATAAACCCCGTGGCAACCTATTAACACTAAATGTAACACCTACTCCTCAAACATATCTTCCAGACTAAATTATGTTGGGGTAAAACGTGCTGGGGTTCTAGGGATCTAAAGTGTTAAAATTGGCGGCAGAGCTAAAATGAAAAGGTAAAGATTTGCCTGTACTCTTCCAAATTTCTCTCCAAACAATTTTAAACAATGGAACCAAATGTATTCAGAAGCAACAGTACTCACAAAACAATGGGGTGAAAGAATTTTCCAGTCCAAAACTGAAGGTTGGCAGAAACACAGGGACAAGAGTAGAGCACAGCCCAGTGCAGACCACACTTCAGCAAGCAAGCAGCAGGCCTTGGTGGCGACTGAATCACCAGCTCTGAGTCCACAGATGCTTACAGGCTGGGACAATTGGTTAGGAAATTATAATGAACTCTTCACTAGCACTCGGGGCAGGACTCTCTTGCATTGTCCATACATGGATAGAAGTCACAGTCCCAGGGTGAAGAGGAGCCCTAGCATATCAGAACTTTTTTCCTATAGGACAGCAGTGACCCTCTTCACAGTTTCTGGGTGGAAAAGAGTGCCTGTGGATAAATATATATTTTTTAAAGTGTTTAAATTTATCCAAGTCAAGAGGATTATTCAACCTTTTTTTTTTTTTTTTGTGTAGCTAAAGACAAAATGGACTATCTTATAACTATGTAATATGTGACCAAAACCATCTCTGGTCTATCGCATGGGACTCTAGGCCTCACTCTCATAACTCAATGAGAGGTGAAAACAGGTGTGTCAGAATGACACCTAGATTGGAAAGGACATGTCCTTCCAGACATAATGGCATCTAACAGAAACATCTGGTTACTGTTCTATATACTCCCACCTTCACTCATTGATGTTTGTCACCAGGCTGAATCAGTGATAATAGGCAAGGTGGAAATTTGGGGAAAGATGACTTTATTCATATGGAAGAATAAGTACAAAGAAATAATTTCTGCCTTCTAAAAATCCCATTTTTCTTTTCTCTGCTTTTCTTCTGATTCCCAATCATTCCTTCAAGATCAATGCTGAGGAACTCCAACAGCCATTATTCACGACCACTATTGATCTGGTCATTCTTTGATGGGTAATTGATTTAAAAATGCAAATATTCAGTTAGCAAATTACAAATCTATCTTTTTGAAATGTGTCTCTATAAGATAGAAGAAAGAGCCATTGTGAACATTGAATTCATTCAACCTTATCTAAATCAGTCAGGAAAACAAAAGTAACTCATTTAAAACTCTAGTAAGAACCATTTTAAAATGATACAATTAAAATCTTTGTCCTTAAGATCCTAGGGATATCCTAGCTTATTGGTCTTTGATAGGATACTACACTCCTGCAGTTTGGTGAGAATTTTATAGGTTCTCTTGAAGAACTGGATTCCTACCAAGGAACCATTTGGAATGTCCTTATTAGTATAATCTTTTCTTCTGTGGATGTCATCTTAGCAGATTTCCCTTGGTATCTATGTCAGAACTTGCTTTTTGGGTCAGAGAAGACAGTTATAGTGAGGTATTTTAGCTATTTCATTTACAAAACTCCCACTATAATCTATTGCCCATGCCTCATGCTTGAATGTGACCATGAACTCCTCAAAGGTCTATTGGTTGAATACTATCACTGGTAGGTCTTACAACCCTGGAAATACTTTTCCAATTGTCCTCATCATCTGTAGTGTGCCTGTCACCCAGAAACTAGCCTAAGTAATTTGGGAGAGCTTCATTTTTAGGAGACAGGCCATCGATTGGTGAAATTTTTAGTCCAAAGAAAAAAAATAGCATAGTCCCTTGGACTGATGGAGGGAGGAGAGAAATTGGGGAAACCGCAGACAATTGAATAAATATTGAAACGCTATCCACATTTTAATAAATTCTGTCCTTAGTAGGTAAAGTTATTGGGGTAAAGGAAGGACTGGTACTGGAATGGGAACCCTATATTTGAATACCTCCTCTGCTCCTTACTAACTCTTTGAACGACAACATATGAAAACCTCTCCATGAGCATTTATTGGCAATTGCACAATGAATGTGTTAGACTAAATAATGACCATGGGCCTTTTCCTGCTTAAAGTCATGAATGTTGGGTTAGGACATTGTAGGGAATCAAATTAGTGTCTGCATTTGGACAATGATAGAGAGAACATTTGTTTACCATGTAGGATTTTTGGTTTAAGCCATTTTTATCAGCCTCTCCAAAGTACATTATGGGCATTTCAGATCTAACAGTTGATCTCAGGAATTTTCAAAGCAAGAAGTAATGAGCATATTGCCTCTTGATGAGTGAAGAATTGCCACATCCAATCACAATCAATGGAAAGGTGAATGGTTCATGCAATGGTATTTTTATGCCTTGAACTTTTGAGCTGAGAAAAGTGAGTGAAAACATTTTTTTTGTACTTGCAGAATTTGCACATGAAGGATTTCCTTTCATGCCTACATATGCAACCACTCTACCTGTTTCCTAGAAGGATGACTTACAAAGAGACCTTTTAGAAGTTGTTTCTTTAAAGTTAAAGTTTGAAGTATCTTCTGGGACCAAGATAAACTATTTAAAAAATGAGTTGATGGAATTCTCTGAGATTGACATCTGAATTTCAATATTAGATGTGCCTCTGTCTTGTTTGCCCTTAAAATTATGGTTATCTTTCCTACAGGGTTTAAGATTTTTGAAGCATTCAAAGTCAGTGGTTCACCTAGCAGAATCATAGAATCACAGAATTTTCATTTTCGGGGACTTCAGTAACTATCCAATCTAAGCCAAATTTCTATTAGAAACATACCTGATAAATGGTCATCCAGTTTCTGCTTGAAGACCTCCCAAGGGAAAATCCATCACCTCCTATGGTAGCCCATTTCCTAGTTGGATAGCTCAGATTATTAGTAAATTTCCTCTAGTGTCAAGACTAAATTGGCCTCTATACAACTTCTCCTTTGGGGGCCAAGCAATTCTATTAGAACAAATCTTATCTCTCCTTTCTAAGACAGCCCTTCACAAGCTTGAACACAATGATCATATTCCCTCCACATCTTCTTTTCTCCAGGATAAGCAAACAATTCTCAAATGTTGCAGAGGATTCAAGGTCTTGCACCTTCCTGGTTACTGTCTTTTTTTTTTTTTTTTAAGGGGGGTGAGGGCAATTGGGAGTAAGGAACTTGCCCAAGGTCACACGGCTAGTAAGTCATCAAGTGTCTGAGGTCACATTTGAACTCAGATCCTCCTGACTCCAGGGCCAGTGCTATACTCATTGTGCCATCTAGCTGCCCCCCTGGTTACTGTCTTTCAGACAATGTCCAGCTAATCAGTGGTTCTTTTTTTTCCAAGTTTTTTCCCCCACAATTTATTAATATACAAACTGATCTTAAATACAAAATAAAACAACAAAACATTCATATATATATACATATACATATATATTATCTATACGGAGTTACACACAGATCTCTCTCTCTCTCCACACACACAGACACACACACACACACACACACACACACACCCCACACACATTTAACAGATAACAAGGGACAGCTAGTTAGTGCAGTAGATAGAATGCCTGACCTAGTAAGGAAGATTTATCTTCTTGAAATCAAATCCAGCTTCAGATACTTACTGACTGTGTAACCCTGGGCAAGTCACTTAACTCTATTGGCCTAGTTCCTCATCTGTAAGATGAACTGGAGAAGGAAATGGCTAACTATCCCAGCATCTATGCCAAGAAAACCCCGAATGCAGCAATGAAGCATCAAACATGACTGAAATGACTAACCACAAATATGACAGACAAGAACAATGATGACGTGCTGTATGGGATGTTTCTTGCAAAGTTCTTAACATTTGATGTCCTTGATAACTCTGTGACGCACCACCATTTTAACTATTTGCTTTTTTATCTTTTATTAATCTGTCCCTCAAAAATGCATCCACTTAGCAGCTTTTAAGCAAAGAAATAAAGCCTTTGATTTATTCGAGAGCTGTCTCATATAGGTCTTCCAGCATTGACTATTTTTCTCTTTTATTGTATTGTCCAGTTTTCTGGATGTGAGACAAAGTGAGCTGCCTCTGCCCCTGACTCCTTATGATCTTAGGGAAGACTGTTAACCTGCCAGCCTCAGTTTCTTCATCTGCAGAATGCAAAGATCACGCTATATTACTTCCAAGGTCCCTCCAGACTCTAAATCTATAAAGCAATGGATGCTCATGCTGTTCTAATGTATATTTCTATTATTAGGGTTTGGAATCATTATTTTCGTATTGTTGCTTATAGCTTGTATTTCTACTTTTGAAATCTTTATAACATTCTTTGACAAATTATATATTGAGGACTACAACTCATGCGGATACATGTTTGCATATATACATATATGTGCTTTTATCTTCTTATTTTACAGACAGCTGCCATGATGAATGAGTCTCAGGCCATTAGTTAGGGTTCCTGCATTGGGTCTGGCCACTAATTATTCTAGCTGTTATTCCTGGATATTAAAGTGCAGAAAAGTATTAATGGGAAAGCTATAAGTAAGCATAGTAATCCTCAAAATATTTTCAATAGGTATGTTTGTGTTAACAAGTTGATCTATAAGCCCCTTTGTAACTATATATATAAGTATATGTATACACATACATTGAAGTACAAAATATGATTTCAATGTTTATTCTATAACTATTACAGTCATCCTCATCCTCATCTTCATTATCTTCATCATGGACTTACCTGATGTCCTAGAGAGTGATCTGGTGGTTGAACTGGGTCTGTGCCATGGGGCTTCTTAATCTGATCTCAGCTCCATTTCCACTACATTCCCCTGTTTTAAGAAGGGAAAGAAGGTGAATGAGACAAGAAGTTGAAGAGCCAGGTGATTAGTCAGCTGATCGGACATGCACAGATCCTGAGGGTGTGGGAACAGAACCATTTGGCAAGCAGAAGAGTGATGACACCTTATGCATAGAGAGAACTTTGGACAGCAATCTTGGGGGTCAGAAGCAGCAATGGAGAGGCCAGGATGCCTTGGCATTGGCTCTCAGCCAGTTTCACATTCCTTTCCTTTCCTCTCGCTTAGCTGAGGTCAGTGCCCTATCTTGGCCAAGACATCTGTATCTCTTGTCTGCTCCATATGAACAAATCCCTGGGATTACAGGGGTTAGGGTAGCAATGGCTTTGGAAGTCATAGGAGAAAAGAAAAATGAAGACACAGGAGGGATATTAAGTAGAAAGTGAACAGTTGGGGGTGGAGTGGACATGGTTGTTTCCTTCCCTGGATATGACCCTGGAAAATAATAGAAACCTTCTTGCTTGTGATCTGAACATTTAGAAAGAGATGAAGCTGCAGTAGTGAATCTCTCCTGGGGCCATCTTCCTGGGAGATGGGCAGGGCAAGAGACTAGTACTATTATCAATAGTGCAAGCAGTAAAATTGTAAAATGGGAGGAGGGGAAGTAACCCCCCCCCCCCCATCCCTGTCAGGTAGATGTTCCTCAGATCATGGTGAACTTAGGACCAGCTTAGGGAAGAAGTTAAACATCCACATTTTTACCTCATCAAAATTTCCATGAGCAAAATGTGTGTTCTGTTAAGTCTGTTGAATGTTGTCAAATTGCCATATGTATCCCTGCCAGGAATGGGAACAAGTAATCACAAGAACGAGAGGGGGCATAACTATCACAGAAGGGCTTGATCAGATATTTCTTCTGTAATAGATTTTTTTTTTCCATCCAAAATTCATCAAGAAGACATTAAGTGATGAATGTCAAGGCAGGTGGAGACTGTGAGCTGAAGTCTTACTGTGAAATCTCATCATCTTTCAAGATGAACTAATCTTTATAACAGGTATTTTAATGCATTTCCTTACCCTCTGAGACACACATACCCCCCTCTCCCATGCATATCATTGTCATACAATGCATACAATGCATATCATTGTCTGGAAATGGAAGTGAATGAATGGATATAGTCAGGATCCAGAATTTGGATGTCTGTAGTTGTCTCATTGACCAGATACAGAACTTGGCCTTTCAAGGTTCAGTACCAAGTCCTGTATCTGGTCATTGAGACTGAACTACAAACATCAGAATTCTGGAAACAGACTACATCCATTCATTCATTTCCATTCCCAGACAACAATATGGATTAATTGCCCTTTATAGTTGTTCAGTTGTGTCTTACTCTTTGTGACTGCATTTGGGATTTTCTTGGCAAAGATCTTGGAGTGGTTTGCTATTTCCTTTTCTGGTTCATTTTACATATGAGGAAATTGAGGCAAACAGGGTGAAATGAGTTGCCCAGGATCATACTGTAAGTGTCTGAGTGCAGATCTGAACTCGGGTTTCCCTGACTCCATGCTTGGTGCTTCATCTGCCACACCACCTGCTTGCCTACTTCGTGCCAAACACTTTGCGATACACTGAGGGCAATGCCCCAGAGATGAACGCAGTACTTGCTTCTATCTACTGTTTTCAATTTGTCCTCGAAGTTGGGACAAGGGGACATTTTCCTGAGATACGTTAGCCACACTCACCCAGGTTGGTAGGCCCTCAGACAAGCCACTTTTCTGAAGCCTCCAGGCAATGTATCTGTTAAAAAGAACAGAAATCAGGAGTTGAGTTTCCCCAGTACTTTCAGGTTTGCAGTATTTTCCCCTCAATGATCCTGGGAGACAGTAGAGCATGCATCACCTGTGTCCACAGATGAGCAAAAGAAGGTTCTGTCAATATCTTCAGTAGGATTGGAATGGAGCTCTGACCCCACAGCTAGTCCTTGGCCATGCATACCATTGCCGGTCACTGAATGTTTACTATATTCATTGACTTTTTGAATAAACTAAAGGATCAATTGAGTCCAACCAGCTGAAGTAGTGACCCCCAGATAACTACTGAGGCTAGCCAGTGACTGCAAATTAGCAGGTGTTCCCCTGCCTTGTAAAATGTTTCGTTCAGACCCCCTCCATCCTCAAAGGTCTGAAAGTCTCTGATCTCCAAGGCTCCTTCTGAAAGGGATGGCATTTGGTAGGGAGGGGGTAGGGGGGCTGTGCTGTCTCCTAGGACCAAGATTCCCTGGCTGAGTTTTATCTTTTGTTATAAGTAATTGAGCAGCTGGCCTTTCCGGGGAAACACTGTCCCCATTCCTTCACCTAAAATGAAAGCAATGCTCTTACCTTTCCAAACTTTGGGCCCCAGTAAAATTCCATTTCCTGGATATTCCCCATGTTGTTTAACTCATCTCCAATTGATGAGCATCTATTTTATTTCCTATTCTTTGTTGCCACAAGGAAGTGCTGCTATTAATATTTGGGAATAGACAGAAACTTTCTTTTCGCCAGATAATTTTTAGAGATCTGTGGCCAACAGTGGAGCTTCCAGGTCAAAAAGCATGGATGCTTCTGTCATTTGGCTACATTGCTCCCAAAATACTTCCCAGAATGGCACCAATTCACACCTCTACCACTGATGTAAATTTAGTGTGCCCAGCTCTCCACAAGCCCTCCAATATGGGCTGTACCCATCTTTGAAAATATTGTCATTTTGATGGGTGTGAAGTAAAACTTAAAGACATTAATTTTGGCATTAATTTCTCTTATTATTAGTGATTTGGGGCATTCTTTCTATAGTTGTTAATAGTATGCAATATTCTTCTGAGAATTTTTTTTTTATATCCTTCAATATCCTCTAATAGAGCTTCAGCTCTGACATATTCTAGCAAGTTGGAAACTTTTCAAAGTTCTAGTTTGGCAGTGGGCTGAATATATTTCATTCCAGGACCAAAGTATCTAGGTTCACAGGACTTCATCACCACGAATTCTACACAGTGCTGAATTATTTCATCACTGTAACTAACAACAAGGTGCTACTAAGCTGTACAGATGGCACAATCTGTGTTGATTGATGCAACATTATGCAGAAATAGGAAGAAAAAAGGTTCCTAAAGATTAAATTCAAATGGGGAAACTGAGTCCCAGAAAACAAAATGACTCATTCGTCATCATAGAAAGTTGCTGATCTAGGTTACATAAGCCAAAGTTGAATTGATTGGTCAAATCCAAATGTACAAACCCTGATGGGAAGTTGAGTGGGCAGCGCTGATTGAGGCTTTGTGTGTTCCAACACTTGCTTTGTATAAATTCAGTCTTTCTAAAATCAGCAATGAAAGGGAAGGTTAGTTTACAAAGACCTGTAAGGGAGACTCAAATTAATCATATGCCACTTTTACATCTTTCTTACAGAACCCAAGTCCTGGGAAGGGGGAGCTGCTTAGAAAGCACCAGCCTGTGAAAGTTTCCCTTCCTCACAGCTTTTGGTAGCACGCTTTCAAACTCACCTCATAAGATACACATGAGTGTGTATATGTCCTTTTACAATGATAATAAAAGTTGTCCAATAGCTACAGAATTCAAAGAGAGATACAGATCAGAGAGATTAAAGATGATCTAAAAGATGAAAGTCATTTCAGAAAAATGTGCAAAGATTGGAATGAACTGATACTAAGTGAAATGAGCAGAACCAGGACCATGCTGTACATAGTAACATCAAGATTGCATGTTGATCAATGACTTTGCTATTCTCAGCAATACAATGAGCTAAGGCAATTCTGAAGGACTCATGATGAAAAATACTATCCACTTCTAGAGAAAGCACTGATTGAGTGTGAATGCAGATGAAAGCATACTATTTTTTAACTTTATTCAAATTTTTTATTTATTCTTTCATAACCTAATTAATATAGAAATAATGTTTTGCATGTATGAGCTAAATCAAACTGCTTTTCCATCTCAGGGAGGGAGGAGAGAAAGGAAGGAGAGAATGTCGGACTTAAAATTAAAAAAAAAGAATGTTAAAATTATTTTACATGTAATTAGAAAAATAAAATATAAAAAAGATGAAGGTCAGCGTTACTCAAAGTCTGAAGATTTGGTTGCAAATTTGGAGCCAGAGACAATCCTCACATAAGCATGAATGGATGCAATGGCTGAGCATTGTTTGACTTCAGCCATTGCTCAGAAAGGCCCTCTCTATTTTTAGCTATTTTCCCTAAAAGTTGCATAAAAGGGGATTTAGGCTATGGATTTAGAACCCTGGAATTTAGAAGGTTGAAGAGACTTCAGAGATGATCTAACTGAGCTCTCTTATTTGGCATCAGGGAGGCCCTGACAGGTAGAATAGTCTGACCAGTGTTACACAGGCTCAGAGTAGCAGAGGGTAAACTGGCCCTTTGGTCTCTAGGTGTTGTGTCCTTCCTGGTACCATAGATGAAATCCACATTATTCATCAAAGTAACTGAAAGTTATTAGCAATTGTGGTTTTTCAGACATCCCGGGTGGGAAGGTTATTATTCTTGTCAGTGAATCCAACCCAGTCTAAAGTGCTGAGCAGAATTTTGGGGGAAGTTACTCTCAGGAGAACAGAGAGAACCCAAACCAGGGAGCAAGGTGTACCTCATGAGCATCCCAGCCAGAGGGATCTCCCTGAAGGATTTGGTTTTCATCATAACCACAAATTAATTCCAAAAATTCTCGCAATGGTGAATCTATATGTCCTGCCCCAAAAGTTGCAGGTGAGCTCTGAGCAATGCCTTGATATTATGTCTATAAATGTCTTCTGTTATTTTCCACATTCCTGAGCTGGGGAAATAGAAGCTGATTCTTGAAAAAGCAATGTTTTCTTAGGGGAAATTGAAAGTTGCAGGGTTTTACTCTACGTGTATGTGGTATTGACATCTCTCTTTTCCCTTCAATCCAATTCAGCTGAAAAAGTATTCATCAAGAACTTACCATGGGGTAACCCCTATGGCTGCATCCATAGCTACAAAAATTTAAGCTGATACAGGCCAAGTCCTCAAGAAATGTGTTAATACCACAGATGGCATAGAATGTCCACAGAAATAAGTATGATGCCAGGCAGACATGTCTCCTCAGCTCCAGTTCTGTGTCAGCACCTCCTTAATGGACAGTTTCACCTGGACTTTTCATCAGCATTCCATGCTTAACATACCAAAGTAGAGTTAATTTTCTTCCCCCCACCTCGAAATCTCCTTGGGGTCAGGCTCCCGTAGAGGTAAGCCTCTTCCAAGTGAAGCTATAGCTGGGACCCACTGGGGAGAAGAGAACATGCACATTGAGTAACCTGATACAGTAAACTAGCACTTGCATATGCTCTCACAGGAGGATGACACTTAAACCTTGAAAACATGAAACACTTAGTGGGACTGTTGCAGTGTCACTCTATCCCCTTCCCAGATCTGTACTGTCTGAGCCTTAGTCAGATTCCATGGCTCCTGGCACATGGGCTCAGCCTTCTGTCTGCGTTCTTCTTCTCTTGCATATTGTTGCAGGGGATACCTGCTGGACACCCAGCACCTGGGCTTACCTCCAAGACTAGAAATAGCCAGCTTAGATTGATGCTCAGCAAAAATAAATATAAGGCAGACCAGGCAGTCACAGACCCAAGCCCCAGGCCCAGGGCTGTCTAGATAAGTACCTGTACTCATGACCAAGTGTGTCATCACCACAGCTGCTGCTGTCAAGGAGAAGAGTAACTCCAAGGATCTGAGTGAGTGAGTGAGTGAGGAAGAGAGAGAGAGAGAGAGAGAGAGAGAGAGAGAGAGAGACAGACAGACAGACAGACAGACAGACAGACAGACAGAAGCAACCTCTCCTGTTAAACTTCAGTTAATGGGCAGTTCCTTTTGATTACTGGTCCATCTTCTCGGGTATACCCCAGCCCCTTTTCATGAAAACTAAGGGGCCAAACACAGATCTCTGTCAACATATCACTGGGGCACATATGCCATTGGAAGTGACTTAATCATGGAAGTACCAGAAGGCACCTGTCGGTACATTCTCAACTCCATTGCCAATACCTGAACTGGAGAATATCAAGAAGGACTTCTGTGATTATCTTCATGGCAATAGAGCAATGTGTGCCTAAGAGGTGCACATTCTGGCATTGAGACCTACTTTATCCCACTGTGTGGGGCAGCACTTAGAATTTTCATATAAAATATTTTCTTCCTTTTCCCTTTTCTTTTCATTCTCTGCTTGGAATTGTTTTTCTGTGATGCTCTGGGTTTCAAAGTTATTTTAAAATTCCTTAAATCAATAAGAGAGTGGTCTATCATAAATCAAAGTGCCTGCTGAATGGTGGCAAGGCCCAATTCCCATCTTATCACAGTCTGATGATCCATCATTTAATGTGCATGCTCTCAGTCAAGCCCAGCTCAGTGCTGTGCATTTCCGTAATGTGTCACACTTCAAAAAAAAGAGAGATGAATAAAGAGAAATTCCCATAATATAGGACCCTGGCAATATACAAAAGCTTAACTCACGGGACTCAAAATGAAGAAGGGATGAACTCCATCATCATTCACTAGCAGGGTCAAGACATCCTCTTAGCCCTTGCTTTCCAAAATCTAAAAAATGACTCTTTGGTTCTGAACACTACTTCCTGAGAGTCATTCAGTGCCTTCACAGAATTGTCGTTGTTTTTTTATTTTTATGAAAGTGTCCTAAAGTCAGCCTTGACAATAACCCAGTACAATGATGATGGTTTTGATGGTTTCCTGGAGGAAAAAAAGGAGGGGGGGGTCACGTGACATTTCTATGGGGTCTTAGAGGTTCCATAATACCCTGCAGCTTCCATATGTCATGTGGTTCTTTCTATAAGGTTGTAATATATGTAAGCCTCGACCCTCTTTTTAAATGAGGAAAGAAGCTCAAAGAAGTTTTGTGACTTGTCTAAAGTCTCACAGTTGGTAAGAGACTGAGCTGTGACCTAAACTCTGCAATTCTGTGTGGACTAGTTCAGCTTTCTCATGGCTCTTACAAGTTTTCTTCTTCTTCTTCTTCTTCTT